>CAEFZY010065532.1:0-22178 GCA_903066815.1 Brachyrhaphis roseni
TGGTGGTTCTGATCCAGAAGGGTTGGTGGTTCTGGTCTAGATAGTTGGTGGTTCTGATCCAGAAGGGTTTGTGGTTCCGGTCTAGATAGTTGGTGGTTCTGGTCCAGACGGGTTGGTGGTTCTGGTCCAGATGGTTTGGTGGTTCTGGTCCAGATAGTTGGTGGTTCTGATCCAGAAGGGTTGGTGGTTCTGGTCTAGATAGTTGGTGGTTCTGATCCAGAAGGGTTGGTGGTTCTGGTCTAGATAGTTGGTGGTTCTGATCCAGAAGGGTTTGTGGTTCTGGTCTAGATAGTTGGTGGTTCTGATCCAGAAGGGTTTGTGGTTCTGATCCAGATGGGTTGGTGGTTCTGGTCCAGACGGGTTGGTGGTTCTGGTCCAGAATGTTCAGAGCCGATCGGTTCTTCAGAGTTCTGCAATTGATTATTGGACTCAGGTCCAAATAGAAATGTTTCCAGAACCTTTTGGACTCCAGTCCTGTGGTTTTAAGGATCCTTGCTGGTTCGGTACTGATGAACCGATTTGGATCTTTCCAGCTCGGTACCGTTTGGACCCCAGCGATCCACCAGTAGGTCAGGTGGTGACGACGCCCTCTGCTGGTGGAACCAGAGGTCCTCAGGTTGGATCCTCTCCGTCTGATTGGTCGACCTGAAGGTACCAGAGTAGAGGACGCTGGCCTCTGATTGGACCATGACAGGAAGTGATCTAACCGTCTCTTTTTGGAGATGTGGTGAGACAGAGAGCTGGTTACCATGGCTACAGCCACAGTCGCCTAGGTAACCAGTCCCCTGAGGCAGCAGCAGCTGTTACCGTGGAGTTGCCATGGCGACGGGCAGCAGAGATGGTGGCGAGCGATTCAACCGTTTCTCTCTGCTTGATTTTCCAGATGAACGGATCAGAAGGAGAACTGGAGTATGAAGAGATCACTCTGGAGAGGGTGAGCATGAACAGCTTCTATACATATAGATCTATACTGATAGACCTAGATCACTCTGGAGATGGTGAGGATGAACAGCTTCTATACATCTAGATCTATACTGATAGACCTAGATCACTCTGGAGAGGGTGAGGACAAAATCTGATATGTATAGATCTATACTGAAACACCTAGATGACTCTGGAGAGGGTGAGGATGAACAGCTTCTATACATCTAGATCTATACTGATAGACCTAGATCACTCTGGAGAGGGTGAGGACAAAATCTGATATATATAGATCTATACTGAAACACCTAGATCACTCTGGAGAGGGTGAGGATGAACAGCTTCTATACATATAGATCTATACTGATAGACCTAGATCTATACTGAAACACCTAGATGACTCTGGAGAGGGTGAGGATGAACAGCTTCTATACATATAGATCTATACTGATAGACCTAGATCTATACTAAAACACCTAGATGACTCTGGAGAGGGTCAGGATGAACAGCTTCTATACATATAGATCTATACTGATAGACCTAGATCACTCTGGAGATGGTGAGGACACAATCTGATATGTATAGATCTATACTGAAACACCTAGATCACTTTGGAGAGGGTGAGGACACATTCTGATATATATAGATCTATACTGAAACACCTAGATGACTCTGGAGAGGGTGAGGATGAACAGCTTCTATACATATAGATCTATACTGATAGACCTAGATCACTCTGGAGAGGGTGAGGATGAAACACTCTGATAGATATAGATCTACACTGTAACAGCTGGTTGTATTCTGTACCACGTAGATCTATGTTGTTCCAGAACCTTCTGGTCCATAAATATCCTCATCGGTTCTGTTTTTAGAACCAAGTTATATTTAGCTGCTGTCGCCTCACTGATCAAACAGAACCGGGCCCAGTCGGACCTGCGCCGACTGCTGACAGCATGAATCACTGCCGCACTAATCAGTTCATTGCCTTCATCACTGAACTGCATCATCATCATCATCATCATCTCTGATGGTTTTTTCTGTTGGACCAGCAGCTCAGGAGGTTCTGATTGATTGGTTCTGATGGTCGGTTCTGATTGGTCGGTTCTATCAGATCTGGACCTCAGCAGAACCAAAGCAGTGATCTCAGTTCCCTGATGGCCTCTGGACCAAGCAGAGACTGGAGACAGGGTTCTGATGGGTTCTGATGGGTTCTAAATGAACATGTAGATCAACACCGTTCAACAGAACCTCGGGTCCACAGACCTTCAGTACTCCAGCAGAACCATCAGAACCAACCATGTAGAGCCAGACAGTTGGATGAATCAGAACCAGCTCCATCAAAACCTGGTCAGAACCAGGTCCGGTTAGACCCATCAGAACTGGCTCCATCAGAACCAGGTCCAGTTGGTGGCTCCATCAGAACCAGGTCCAGTTGGGCCCATCAGAACCAGTTGGTGGCTCCATCAGAACCAGGTCCAGTTGGGCCCATCAGAACCAGTTGGTGGCTCCATCAGAACCAGGTCCAGTTGGGCCCATCAGAACCAGTTGGTGGCTCCATCAGAACCAGGTCCAGTTGGTGGCTCCATCAGAACCAGGTCCAGTTGGACCCATCAGATCCAGGTCCGGTTAGACCCATCAGAACCAGGTCCAGTTGGGCCCATCAGAACCAGTTGGTGGCTCCATCAGATCCAGGTCCGGTTAGACCCATCAGAACCTCTCCCTCTCCAGGGGAACTCTGGACTGGGCTTCAGCATCGCGGGCGGTACCGACAATCCGCACATCGGAGACGATCCGTCCATCTTCATCACCAAGATCATCGGAGGAGGAGCTGCTGCCCAGGATGGACGCCTCAGGTACCGGTTCTGACCCAAACGGGTCTGGGTCAGTATGGCTGCTCTACCGCTGAGGGACGGGAAGTTATCCGAATTTATCAATTTGATTCCCTATCAATACTGTTATTGATTTTTATTAAGTTTATTAGTAATTCAGAATAAACATGTTTTTGATTCAAACTAAATTAAAAGTTTAAACAATAAGAATCAAATAAACATTTTAACATTTTAGTGAAACTTTCTGCACATCAACAGATTTTATGTTATTAATAAATAATCTTTGTTTTGAAAATATATTCTACTTTATTTAATACGTCCATAAATGTTAATGATAATTCATTCATTCAGTCATTAAAGCTCCAACATTAAAATAATAACCTGTGAAAAGCTTCATGCTGACCGTTCAGTTTCTGGACTTTAACTTTCAGTTTATTGTCACTTCCTTTGATGTAAGTAAATGATGTTAATGAGTTTATTTAGTATTTTAGTTTTTACAGTAATTGATAAGGTGTTTTGTGAACCTAACAGCTTTATGTTGTGTATTTATGTTTGTAACTGTTAATATTGCAGTTATTTAGTAAGTGTTTTATTATTTAGGGATTATTATTATTAATCTTTTCTAGAATCACAGTTAGAAATAAATGAAGACATAAACAGCCAGTTAAACCCACTGGATTCACCACAGAGATCTGAACATTTAGTAACTTTTAGAACCAGTTTAATGTTTCCTGCTCGTTGCCATGGAGACGCTCCAGGTTGTCATGGTAACAATGTTTGACATGTTGGAGTTTTTCCTGCTTTTACTAATTAAATCACAAGTTCTGGAACCGACAGAACCAAACTAGTCAAATACTCAGAACCGGTTCTGATGACCCAACAGAGATCAGAGGTTTCTGATCGGTCCAGTTTGATACCAGAACCAGAACCAGACAGAGAGCTGCTGCTGGTTCAGCTCAGAACCTCTGATTGGGTCAGTAATCGGTACCAGGACCAGTTCAGAGTTCTGTCCAACATGGTTTAGGTTCTACAGCAGCTGTGAGGTTCTGGTTCTGACCCGGTCTGACCTCCACAGGGTGAACGACAGCATCGTGTTCGTGAACGACGTGGACGTCCGGGAAGTCTCTCACTCATTGGCCGTGGAGGCGCTGAAGGAGGCGGGGCCTGTGGTCCGACTCTATGTGCTGCGGCGCCGACCGCCCAGCGAACGGATCGCTCAGGTCAAACTGCTGAAGGGACCCAAAGGTGAGCAGAACCAGTGGTACCAGTAGAACCAACAGAACCTTCTACAGATTCTACAGGTGAGATACGTTAGCTGGTTCTGATTGGCTGAGGTTCTGGTTCCAGACCCGGCTGATCTTTGAATAAGCCAGTTGACCTTTGAACCCGTCCAGCCTCTGAACTGAAGTTCTGTTTGGTCCTAGAGGAATGATCCAGAGCAGGGGTGCTCACGTTCAGTCCTGGAGAGCTACCGTCCTTTAGATGCAGCCTTACTCCAACAGACGGGGATCAGCTCTGAACAGGCCTGGTAACGAGCCGTTCATTTGATTCAGGTGTGTTGGAGCAGGGCTGCATCTGAAAGTTGCAGGGTGGTAGCTCTCGAGGACTGGACTTGAGCACCCCTGATCTAGAGTCATAGATCTAGAGTTACAGATCTAGAGTTATAGATCTAGAGTTATAGATCTAGAGTTATAGATCTAGAGTCAGCTTCTGGTATTCCAGTTGGAAACAAACATCCAGACTGAACCCTCAGCCTGGTGAGGTCCAGCGGGCCAGAACCCGTCCAGAACCGGTTCTACCTACCGGTGATTGAGCTGCTCTGATTTGATTATTCTGGTCTGGATTATCCACTTTATTCCTGGGAGTTTAGTGGGAAACTATTCTGGGTCTCACGTCCTGCTGCCACCGGAAGCATCAATATGTTCATGTGCTGTGAATTTGTTTTATTATTATTGTTTTATGTTTCTGTAATAACTCACCTGGTTTCTCGCTCTCTACCTGGTTCTGGTCGGTTCCGCTCTTCCTCCGGTCCTGGTCCTGGTTCTGGTCCTGGTTCCGGTCGGGTCCAGGTCTGGGCTTCAGCATCGCGGGCGGTGTGGGGAACCAGCACGTTCCTGGAGACAACAGCATCTACGTCACTAAGATCATCGATGGCGGCGCGGCGCATCGGGACGGACGGCTGCAGATCGGGGATAAGATCCTGGCTGTAAGTGGACCGGTTCTGGTTCTGGTTCTGGAGGCCCAGCGGGTGTTCAGCAGTAACGGTGGCGCCCCCTGCAGGTGAACCACATGTCTCTGGAGGACGTCCTGCATGAGGACGCCGTGGCGGCGCTGAAGAACACCGGGGAGGTGGTGTACCTGAAGGTGGCCACGCCCACCGCCCCGTTCGGCCAGCAGGGGGAGCGCTACAGCCCGCCGGACCTCACCAGCGGTAGGTAGGACCGGTTCTGGTCGGGTCCCAGTCCGCTGGTCCTCACCAGGCGTAAGTGCAGCTGGTTCTGGTCGGGTTCTGGTCCTCAGACTCTCTTTCCCTGCAGCCTACATGGATCCAGACTACCTCTGCGATTACCCAGCAGCCCTTGCGCCGCCGTCGCCCCGGCGATACTCGCCACTGCCCCGCGGCATCATGGGAGAGGAGGAGTACTCCAGGGAGCCGCGGCGCGTCGGCATCCAGCGGGGGGCCACCGGGTTGGGCTTCAACATCGTGGGGGGAGAAGATGGAGAAGGAATCTTCATCTCCTTCATCCTGGCAGGAGGACCAGCTGACCTGAGTGGGGAGCTGAGGAAGGGAGACCAGATACTGAGCGTGAGTATCAGTGGGAGCAAGGGGCAAATACTGAGGGGTAGTACCGCTTTAAGAGAAAGGGGGCGGGGGGGGGGGGCAGATACTGAGGGGGAGTATCACTTTAAGAGACGGGGGGGGGGGGGCAGATACTGAGGGGGAGTATCACTTTAAGAGAGGGGGGGCAAATACTGAGCGTGAGTATCACTTTAAGAGAGGAGGGTCTGTAGACCCCCTAGCAGCTCTGGGTCCACTCACACCGTCACACCTGAACCACCTGCTGCAGGTCATGGTTCCATCAGGGGGGAACCTGGTTCTGGAAGGTCCGGTCCAGTCTGGATTGGAGAATAGAACCAGAACCAGATCAGCTGTTGAACTGTTATCAGACCAGAACCTCTGGGTTGGACAGAAACCAGGTCCACTGTCCTCAACCTGAGACCAGTTCATAGACAGTGGCTGTAGTGAAGCCCCCTGCTGGTAGGACAGTGGTACTGACCACTAACCTGTCTAACACCTGTCCTCTCTGTCCTCTGTCCAGGTGAACGGGGTGGACCTGCGGTTCGCCACACATGAACAGGCAGCAGCAGCTCTGAAGAACGCCGGTCAGACGGTGACCATCGTAGCTCAGTACAGGCCAGAGGGTGAGGAGCTCAGAACCACCACATGCTGTTAGCATGTTAATGAGAACATGCTATTACCATGTTCACTGGCTCAACACAGTCTACTTCCTGTTTCCTGTCCAGAGTACAGCCGCTTTGAGGCCAAGATCCACGACCTGAGAGAGCAAATGATGAACAACTCATCAGGCAGCCTGAGAGCCAACCACACCTTCTACGTCAGGTACCTGAACTCCTTACCTCACCACAACATGTTAGCTACCATGTTAGCCACCATGTTAGCCACCATGTTAGCCACCATGTTAGCCACCACCATGTTAGCCACTATGTTGGCTACCATGTAGAGTGACCATATTTTCATTTGGGAAAACCAGGACACCTTGGAGCGGGGGGGGGGGGGGATCTGAAAAGGAGGACCCTTTTATTTCTTGTTGGGGGGACACCTTTTTCTTTTGTTTGTGGGGGGCGGCGGATATACCGTATAATTTCTAAAAACCAGGACATTTCCTTTCCTCACTTTCTAAAAAAAAACCAGGACGCCCGGGACAGGACGTGAAATACGGACATATCCCGGGAAATACGGACGTTTGGACACCCTAATGTTAGCCACCATGTTAGCCACCATGTTAGCCACCATCTTGGCTACCATGTTAGCCACCATGTTAGTCACCATGTGGCTACTTGAGCAGGGAGTGGAGCTGATGTTGCCCTTCATGTCGTTGCTGATGTTGCCCCCTGTTGCCCCGGTTCCGTTGCAGAGCCCTGTTTGACTACGATAAGCAGTGGGACTGCGGCGTTCTGTCTCAGGCTCTGGACTTTAACTTCGGGGAGGTTCTCCATGTGATGGACAGCGCTGACGACGAGTGGTGGCAGGCCAGAAGACTCAACCAGCAGGGGGAGCTAGAGGAGCTGGGATACATCCCCTCTAAGCACAGGCCAGTTGACCTGCTGACCTCTACCTGTAGAGCTAACTTAGGCTACGGTAGAGTAACAGTCGCTGCTATAGCTGCAGCTAATGGTCGCTGCTATAGCCATTAGCCATAGCTAATGGCTAATGGCTAACTAGCCATAATGGCTAATGGCTAGTCGCTGCTATAGCCATTAGCCATAGCTAATGGCTATAGCAGCGACCGTTAGCTGTAGCTACAGCCATTAGCCACAGCTAATGGCTACATAGCTAATGGCTATGGCTAGTTGCTATAGCTGCTAACTGTTCCTGTTTGTGTTTCAGGGTGGAGAGGAAGGAATGGTCCCGTATGAAGAGTAAAGGTACAATCCAACTGTTTATCTGATATTACATGTTAACATGATGCTGAACCAAAGTGGCTTTAATTTAATGATTATTGTTCAATAAATGATGTGGAAACCAAACAGACCTTCATGCAGCCTGATAGTCACAGAGAAAGAAGCTTCATATTCATATTGACACAATGCCAGGATGGAAAGACGTCAGCAATGACCTTTAGAGCAGCAGCTACTGTCAACCTGGGAAGGGTCAAAGGTCACCTCCAGACCATCTGTAGTCCATCCGTCTCCAGATAGAACAAGAAGAAACATTTCAAACATCTGAGGGTTCAAGGAGAAAACCTCTTCTCCATATAAACAAGATGGCCGCCAGACCAAGGCCCTGCAATGGCCTAGTCAAAGTCTAGACCTCAGCCTGATTGAAGTGTAATGCTGAGACCTTTAGAGAGGGGCTGTTGTAAACGAGTATTTTAGTAATTGAGTAATCTATCGATTATTACGATTAATCGAGTAATCAGATAAAAAAAGATAAAGTAAAACATTAGTAAATCTAACATAACAGCAGTTTTACTATTATATATAGATATCAGTCCAGTTGTTCATAGTTAATCTTCCCTAACTTGTTTTTCTGTAGTCTAGAAAATTAACTCCTAACAATAGCAGCTCAGTTTCTACGTTAACCTGAAGAAAAGTTATAGAAGAATCTGAAATTATATTCAGTGTAATAATAAAGAGGCAGGATCACAAATACATTTATAAAAAATGTCTATATTCCAGTTTTTAGTTTCTGTATTCATCTACAGTCAGTTTAATAGATGAACTCTGACCTTGACCAGACATTTATAGCTTTATCTTCATGTTAGCGACTTGATTTAACACCTTGGTTCATCACACAGAAACATCTACCAGCTTCAACACATTAGTTGAGACCAGTGTTCCCAGCTGGTCACTCAGAACCAGCAGCTCCAGAGGAGAAAAGCTGCTGGACTCCAAACATCACTCTGTCATTTTAAAGATGTTTATTGGTTCCCCGAAAAACGACAAAACCCGGAAATTATCATGAATCAATAAAATCCTCCCAGGCCGAACTTAAAAACTGGACCTTATGCTGCTAACATTAGCTAAGCTAACACTTCGCTAAGCTAACACTTAGCTAAGCTAACACTTAGCTTTCATCAACAACTCAGGAGGAAGTGATAGCGCTGCGCAACTCAAATAACGACCCGGCCAGAACCCGGAGCATTAAATAATAAAACTTAACGAAGCTTCAAGGCTGATACATTTTCCTCCAGGAATCATTTCAGCCAATCAGAGAGTCGATCAGAACCTTTAATGATCTAAAGAGAGACGACCGGACCAGAACTGGACCAGAACTGGACCAGAACTCCTCTGACTGAAGAGACCCGTCACTGGTTCTGTTGAAGGTTCTGGACGCCTTAAAGGAGGTTCTACTGGGAGGTTCTACTGGCCAGTGGACCGGGCCGTGGCCTCAGCTCTAACCAGAACCGTTCTGTCTTCTCTTCCAGCTGGTTTCATCGTCTCTGTTTCTGTTCCAGGTAGAGACGGTTTCATCCACAGCTATGAACTCGTCACTCAGATTGAAGGTCAGTACCAGCAGAACCTTTATCTCTACTCACTGATAACTGGACCAGAACCAGAACCAGGGGTTCCTCTGACCACCAGACTCACTGACCTGCTTCCTGTTCCTATGAGTAAATCCAGGAGAAAGGTTTCCTCATGGAGGTTAAAGGTCATAGTAGAACGGTTTCCTGGTGCAGGTCAGGAGAACCAGATCATTGTTCTGAGGTCGGGGTGTCCAGTCCGTCCTCCTGGTTTAGTTCTCTGGTTCACCATCCTGGACCAACTGATGGCTCGTTAGCTGCTGCTGAACTTTGACCTGGACTCTCCTGGTCTGAGGTGAAGAGTCCATCGAGGAGCCGTGACCTTCATGTCCTGCTGAAGGTCACCAGATAAACATGTTGGTCAGTTGGTTCCTGGTTTCTCCTCAGCAGACCTTTGACCTCCATTGACCTTGTAACTCTGATTCAGTCATTGGTCCTTAAGGACGTTTAGTACCAAACCGTCTCCTGAAGACGCCGGGCGGTCCGTGTCCTAACTGCTGTCCCTCTGTCCGTCTGTCCTCAGTGGACTACGCCCGTCCCGTCATCATCCTGGGTCCGACCAAAGACCGGGTCAACGACGACCTGCTGTCTGAGTATCCGGACAAGTTCGGCTCCTGCGTTCCCCGTAAGTCTTCCTCCTGATGATGTCATCACGCTGACAGACAGGAAGTCTGTGATGTCACATCCTGTCTCCGCCCACAGACACCACCCGTCCCCGCAGGGACTACGAGATGGACGGGCGGGACTACCACTTTGTGTCGTCACGGGAACAGATGGAGCGGGACATCCAGTCGCACCGCTTCATCGAGGCGGGGCAGTACAACAACCACCTGTACGGGACGTCGGTGCAGAGCGTCCGGCAGGTGGCCGAGCAGGTGAGACCCGGGGGAGAGACAGGTGGACAGGGACAGGTGAGACAGGGGGACAGGTGAGATAGGGGGACAGGTGAGACAGGGACAGGTGGACAGTCGGACTGAACCTGGAGTTTGCTGGTCAATGATGAGTAAATAAACGATGAAGCAGACCTTCAGTCATCCAGTGAAGCAGAGCAGAGCATCGTCTGCATAGAGATGATCTCAGTCTCTACCTGCTCTGATGATCCAGAGATCAGTGGATTTAAAGGGACAGCAGCGCTTTAATTTGTAGAAACAGACTGTATAGAAGCTGCTGTTCTGGTTTCTCCAGGTTGGTCACCTGTCCTGATTTTACCACAGCATGACCTCCTGACCCCTGTGACTCCATTAACCTGTAACTGCTTTAGCTGTGGCTAACTGTCGCCCCCTGCTGTTCCAGGGGAAGCACTGCATCCTGGATGTTTCAGCCAACGCTGTGAGGCGTCTGCAGGCGGCTCACCTCCATCCCATCGCCATCTTCATCCGCCCGCGCTCCCTGGAGAACATCCTGTAAGACACACCTCACTTGACCTTCACCTGACCTTCACCTGACCTTTACCTGAGCTGTCTGTGCAGCCGGTCAGGACCAGACCGGGTCCTGGACCCGTCCGGTTCCTCTGAGCTGAATCGTCTCCCTGATTGTCTTTAGGGATCTGAACAAGCGTCTCTCGGAGGATCAGGCCAGGAAAGCTCTGGACCGAGCCGTCAAGCTGGAGCAGGACTTCCTGGAGTGTTTCACAGGTAAGAACACCTGAGGACCTGGACCAGGGGGGGCAACTCCAGACCTGGAGGGTCTCCTGCAACTTTTAGATGTATCTCTACTTCAACACACCTGAGTGAAATAATGAGGTCATTAGCAGGTTCTGGAGAACCGGACTGGACTGAGGAGGTGATTCAGCTGTTGGATTTAGGTGTGTTGGACCAGGGAGACGTCTAAGAGTTGCAGGACACCAGGACTGCCCACCCCTGACCTGGACCAATCAGAGCGATCCTGTCTCTAACCGACCAATCAGAGCCAGCCTGTCTCTAACCGACCAATCAGAACGCTCCTTCCTGTCTGTGTCCTGCAGCCGTTGCCCAGGGCGACAGCTTCGATGAGGTGTACCTCCAGGTGAAGCTGGTCATCGAGGAGCAGAGTGGACCGTACATCTGGGTTCCTGCCCGGGACAGGCTCTGATTGGCTGGGCTCTGTCTCCATGGCAACCACCATCACCTCCTCCAGCTGCTGTGGGTGGAGCCACAAGACATGGACAATGACCTCACAGACTGCTGTAACCATGGCAACCACTTCCTGTCCAGAGAGAATAATCCTGAGATAATGAAGCAGAGACTGTAGATCCAAGTATTTATAGAAACATATTTATTTATCATTATTTATTAAGACTTTCTGTGACGTGTGTGTGTGTGAGTGTGTGTGTGTGGGGGGGTGAGTGTGTGTGTGTGTGTGTGCGCATACAGACGTGTGTGACTGTAAATAAAACCATGGGGCTCAAACACACAGTCTATTCAGGGCTTAAACTATCACACAACCACTGGACTACAACTCCCACAATCCTCCTCTTTAGGACTACAACTCCCACAATCCTCCTCTTTAGGACTACAACTCCCACAATCCTCCTCTTTAGGACTACAACTCCCTCACCTTTCCTGTCAGCCGGCCCAAGGCAGAAGCGACCTAAATCAAAACGCACATGAATTTAAACTCCTCAGATCTAAAATATTTATATCTGATTGTTGAGAAAAAGAGAATTTTAATAAATTTTATAAAAAAAATTTTGATGGTTTCCTCAGACAAAGATTTAAAATTTAGTTTCAGTTTGCTTTGGACTACAACTCTGTTTGGATTCTTTTTATTTTTGGACTACAATCCCCACAGTCCTCCTCTCCATTGACTACAACTCCTACCACAGATTTGGATTTTGGACTTTGACACCAACAATCCTTTCAGTTTTTGGACTCCAACCTTCTGCTCCTCTGTTTGGACTCTAACTCCCATAATGCCGTTCTGTTCAGGCTGAAGGACTCCACGTGATCTGAGCATCACATTTCATATCAAGTCTTTCTCAGCAACAGCATTTTGCATCACACAGGACCATATTACCCAGAGTTCTCTGCTCCATGGGACCTGGCAGCAGCAGTGATGGACGCTGGCTCAGCAGAAAACATGGGACCAAACTGGACTCAACAAGAACCAAACTGGACTCAACAAGAACCTTGCTGGTTCTGCTGATGGAACGGGTCGGAGTGATGATGATCAGGAGGGAAAGACTCTTTACACACTCCAGGACACGCAGAGACACAACTGGACCAGAGGAGGCTGCTGGTCTCAAGGCTTCTTGTAAAAACAGAAAAGATAGTTATTAATGAAATTCAAATATTTAAATAAATTCCTTATAAAACTGAATGTTGGCTCCAACTCAGTGCTGGATAGAAACATCAGAACCATCAGAACCGTTAGAACCCAACCTCTAAACCATCTGGACCATTTTAAGGGTATCCTAACCTACCCTTATCTGGTAGATGACAGTTTGTCTCCCCCTGCTGGCAGACATAGTCATTACACCAACGCTGTGACGTTGGTGTAATGTCACATGTACACCATGTTTTCCTGCCGTTTTTATCAGATCTTCTGATCCGGATGTTCTTTAGGAATTCTGGGTCTGATGATTTATTAAAGTGATTTAATGTCCATCTGTCCATCCATATATTAATCTGTCTGTTTGTTATCCATCCATCCATCCATCCATCCATCCTTCCAGAACATTTAAAGCTTCTTCATGATTCTTGTTCCATTCAGTTCAGTTGCTATCAGGTGATGATGGAGTCCAGCCGTCTGTCCATCTTTGATCCATCAGGGTTTTCCTCTGAAATGTTTCTTGGTTCTGGCTCAGTAAAGACATCAGCTGTGCTAACACTAGCAATGCTAACACTAACTGTGCTAACACTAGCTATGCTAACACTAGCTATGCTAGCATTAGCTGTGCTAACACTAGCTATGCTAACACTAACTGTGCTAACACTAGCTGTGCTAACACTAACTGTGCTAACACTAACTATGCTAACATTAGCTGTGCTAACACTAGCTGTGCTGACACTAGCTGTGCTAACACTAGCTGTGCTGACACTAGCTGTGCTAACACTAGCTGTGCTAGCTCTGCTCAGGTTGTCACGGCAACACATTGGAGCAAAACGCCTCATCGTCTCAATCTACATATTTAGTCTCTGGATCGTTTCCATCAAAATGTTCTTTGATTATTCAGTTTGATTTTTCATCTCCAGGTTTTGTTTCACTGCAGCTTCATGAACTTTTATTATTTTTATAGTCTGGATATTTTCTGTTGAAACTCAGGAGATTTCAGTCACAAACTTTAATGTTTTAAAACAGAACATTTTCACACCAACATGAATCTAAAATCCATTTCACTGGATGATACAGATGTTTATTTATTCATCTGAGTGAAGCTTCATGAATATTTAATCAGCAGAAACTCAGCAGATCAGCTTGATTTTTATTGAACCTGTTGATCCTCAGAGACACTAAAGACTGAATGATGAACGACAGGAAGGAAACTAGTGAGAGGAGAACAGGTCACATGATCCATAGTGAGCAGGTCACCATGTTCACACTGTGTGTGTGTGTGTCTGTGTGTTGTGTCTCCATCAATGTGTGTAGGTGTGTGTGTTGTGTGTCCATCAGTGTGTGTAGGTGTGTATGTGTTGTGTGTCCATCAGTGTGTGTTGTGTCTATTTGTGTGTGTAGCTGTGTGTGTGTCGGATGCTCCACACGTCTCCGTTCAGAGCGTTCGCCGCCCCCTGCAGCGTCCAGGTGAACAGAGCCAGCTGCCGTCTGAAGCGGTTCTCGTCGAAGCGTCCGGGGTCAGAGGTCAGCAGGGTCAGATGCTCAGTGAGCGCGCTCAGCGTGTGGTTGCCCCGCCCATGGATCACATGACGGAACGGCGTCTCCATGGCCGACACGTACTGAGACAGGAAGTAGTACTCCACCTGGAGGCAGATGGAGGAAAGGTCAGAGGTCATACATCTGTCTGTGATGAACCGCTGATAAACTGTCATCATGCTGATGTCATCACGCTGAGTCCTTCTGTCTGGGTAACGACTGACATGCCGAGTTTTCAGTTCTCAGGTTCACAATGAACTAGAGCTGTAAAGGAACATGTTAGTGATCAGATAAAAAAGATAAAGTAAAACATTAGTAAATCTAAAGTAACAGCAGTTTTACTATCACATATCAACATCAGTCCAATTGTTCACAGTTAATCTTCCCTAACTGTTGTTTTTCTGTAGTTTAGAAAATTAACCTGTAATAGCAGCTCACTTTCTATATTAAATGTAATAATAAAGAGGCAGGATCACAAATACATTTATAAAAAATGTCTCTGCTCCAGGTTTTAATTTCTGTATTCATCTATAGTCAGTTTAATAGATGAACTCTGACCTTGACCAGACATTTATAGCTTTATCTTCATGTTAGCGACAGGATTTAACACCTTGGTTCATCACACAGAAACATCTACCAGCCATGATGAGCTTCACCACCCATATGTTGAGACCAGGATGATATGAAATTAGTTTTCAGGTTAGTCAGTAAAGCTACATCAATCATCTAAAGCTACAGCTGCCTGCAGTGTTCAGTCTATCTGCTCACCTGTATAATAACACCTGCAGCTCAGAACCAGCAGCTCCAGAGGAGAAAAGCTGCTGGACTCCAAACATCACTCCATCATTTTTTTTTTTGTAGATCTGTTTATTAATTTTTGTTTAACAACATAACACAGAACAAAAGCTCAGCAGTGCAGTCTGTAGGAGACAAAAGAAGAGATAAGCTAGGGGGGCATACATATTTCCATCATTATATAGTCCACATCTAAGCATTTATAAATGCTCGAGACAGGATGGTAGACACGTGTTCTTCAGCATAATCCAAGAAGGGCTTCCATATGCGTCCAAAAGTGTCAGTCTTAGAGTGGACGAGGCATGTTAGAAAGTCGAGAGGGATATATTCCAAAACAAGCTTCCTCCACCCAAAAATAGTAGGAGATTTATTAGAAATCCATTGTAACAAGATATTCTTTCGAGCACAGAAAATTATAACATTATATAGCTTACTCTTGTTTTTATTTTGAATATGTTTATTTGGTAGACCAAGGAGAAGAGACACTGGATCGAGATCAATATTACTTTTGATAATTTTTCTAGTCTCAGCCAAAATTGATTCCCAGTAAATCTGGATTTTAGGGCATGACCAAAGACAATGTGTAAGACTGCCTTTGTGTATTTTGCATTTAGGGCACAGTGAAGAGGACCCTGGTTTGAACTTAGCCACCCGATTTGGGGCCAGGTAAAGATACAATATTAATATTATACAATATTTATTATAAATAAAGATATAATATTGTTACAAAACAAGAAGACAACATTCAATTAGCAGAAATGTACACAGTTTTGAGTCCCAGAATTCTTACTTTTGCTCATCAGAAAGACGGCCAGTGGTTAGACACTAACAATAGGATGGAAATACCCTTTATTGTCCCAGAGTGGGGAAATTCAGGTGCAACCACAGCCAGCTGACAGGCAGTCAAAACCTGCCTAAATCTTTGGTGTGCAGAATGTGTGTGGTCTGTAAAAATGTTAGATGTCCTCCTCTTGTCCCTAGATCTGTTTAAAAGTCATGAATAAAGGAAAAGTCAGCTCTTTTGTCCTTTTTTGTGATTAACTCAAACCATCGGAAAACTGAATAATGGCTGTGTAGATGGCTGGCAGCTCCTACAGCAGATTGTCCTGCTGTGAGGAGGATTTCAGGTCTAGAGAAAGTTCCTACCCTTACAAAAAAATCCCATGAAAATCACATGTGATTAGGGTTAGGGTACATGTGATCTCATGTGATTTTCACATGTGATCACATGTGAAAGTCACATATGATCACATGTATATGTGTAATTTTGGAACGTTTCGTGCTAAAATCACATGTGATTAACACATTTCCACATGTGATTTACACATTTCCACATGTGTCAAATGTGGAAATCACATGTGATCACACAATCATATGTGATCACACATTTCCACATGTGGAAATGTGTGATTCACATGTGATTTTACCACGAAACGTTCCAAAATCACATGTATACATGTGATCATATGTGACTTTCACGTGTGAAAGCCACATGTGAAAGTCACATGTGAAAGTCACATATGAACACATGTGAACATGTGATTTTCATGGGACTTTTTTGTAAGGGTAGTGGGAATGGGAAGGATCTCACAGTAGACAGTGTCAGTAAGGATGGTGTAGGATCGATCGCAAAATTCTTGAGTGAGTTAAGCTCCAGGTTGCTGAAATGTACACAGACTCATCACTGTCCTGAATCAGAACAATATCATCTGTGAACATTAGTAGTTTCACAGACAGATCCGCCATCCGTGTCAAGAAAGAAGAGGAGCAAACACAGACGTCTGAGTGCCGATGATTCTTGTGCAGAAGAAGATGCTGTCTGACCTCACCTGCTGCTGCCAGTCAGTGAGGAAACTGTTGCTCTACTGACAGGTGGAGGCTGGCACTCTGAGTTGGATAAGCTTCTGATGGTAGGTAGTGGTGAACGGAGAGCTGAAGTCCTGAAACAGGAGCACGGAGTACATCCCTGGAAAGTCGAGATAGAGCAGGTGGAAGTGTAGTCCAAGGTTGGCTGCATCGTCCAAACTGTTTGCCCAGGTGAGGGTTCTGCTCAGGGAAGGGGGGAAGGGCTCCTGTTGTTGGTTTTAAAGTAATCCCATCAGAGTTCTGTGAAGCGTAGGTATATAAGCTGACGTCTGATGTGAGGCACCCAGCAAAACTCTCAAGATTATAAACGACAACCAAGAACCTCTTTCTAAGAACAGGATGGCAGATGATTGGAGAAAACAGTTGTTTGCTGCCAGGCGGCACAATGAAGATACAACAAGGGGCTCTGCATTCACATACACAAACAGCAATCAAACAAGAGGTAGGCTTTTTATTTTGGACCATTTAGTGTGTAGACATGGTGTCATTAGAGATTTATTTATTCAAGCCAAACTTGTAGAGACATTTGTAGAGTTTTACAATCTGAAATATAAGAGTAGTGGAAAGAAGTGTTTATGAAATGACAAACTGGAGTGACGTTTCATAATTGTTGTTTAATTGTTTTGGTTGTATTTAAATACAGTCTTATTAGTATGCATATGTAATATGCATACAGAAAGTGAAACAGTCATTTTATAAAGATTAATTACACAAATAGTTAGATGTTTTGAGCAGCTTCTATTTTATTTTTTTTCAATTTTCAATGTAAGGCTTCTCAAAAGTGTGTGCATTGTTGTGCCCTCATTACTTGGTTGAGTAATGAATTACTGCATCAATGTGGCATAGCATAGAGACGATCAGCCTGTGGTGATGCCTTGGTGTGATAAAAGCCCAGATTGCTTCGATAGCTGCCTTCAGGTCGTCACCCTTGTTGGGTCCGATGTCTCTCATCTTCCTTTTGACAACAGCCCACTGATTTCCTATGGTGTTAAAGGTCAGGGAGTTTGTTGGCCAATCAAGAACAGAATCACCATGGTTACTCAACCAGTTTATGGTACCTTTGGCAGTGTGGGCAGGTGAAAAATAAAATCATCATCTCCATACAGCTTGTCAGCAGAAGGAAGAATGGTGTTCTCTAAAAAGTCCTTGTAGGCTGTTGCTTTGACTATGGACTTCATAAAATCCAGTGGACCAGAACCAGAAGATACGATGGCACCCCAAAACATCACTGACTGTTAAAACTTCACACAACACTTTAAGCAATCACGCTTCACTTCACTCTTCCTCCTACAACTGGAACCTTGATTTCCAGATGAAATGCAAGATGAAAAAATGACTTTTGACCATTGCACAACAGACCAGTTCCTGTTCTCCATACCCCAAGGAAGATGACTCTGGCATTGTCTCTGGTTCAGGAGTGGCTTGACATGGAGAATGCAACATTTGTAGCCCATGTTTAGTATTGGTCTGTGTGTTGTGGCTCTTTTAGATTGGATTTCCCTTGACAATCCTCTCAAGGCTGTTGCCCCTCCTGCTGTTGGTGCACACTTTTCTACCATGAGACATCCTCTGTTAATATTTTTGAATACAGAGCTCTGTGAACAACTAGCTTATTCAGCAAAAATAAACCACAAAAATATGGATTTTTGTGGTTTAGCCTTCTCATGCAGGGTGTCCATGACTGTCTTCTGGACATCTATCCAGTCAGCAGTCTTCTCCTCAAGAGTGAGAGATCATTTAAAGCATTGTTCTCAAACTCCAGTCCTCACGAGCCAATGTCCTGCAACTTTTAGATGTGTGCCTCGTGCTACACACTTGAATTAAATGGCTAAACTGCTTCACTAGCATACAGGCAAGCTCTACAGAGCTCTGCTAATGAGCTAATATTGGAACATGGTGCACTGAAGCAGAGAGACATCTAAAAGTTGCAGGACATCAGTCCTTGAGGACTGGAGTTTGAGACCGCTGGTTTAAAGCCTCAGGAAATCTTTGCAGGTATTTTGATTTAGTTAACCGATTAAGGTGTGACACCATGAGTTTTCATTAATGAGCTGTTTCACTATATTCTTATTATATGTGGTTTGTGGTTCATAATGATTTTCATTATCATTATCTGTAAGCCATAATATTCAGAATTACAAAAAAACAGAGCTGGAATATATATCACTCTATGTGATATATAGAGTGATATATATCACAGAAAAATGCTAACTTTTGCAAGTATTTGACATAAATATGTATATATAATATATATACTTATATCTACCATATATAAAGGTCCAATAGTGAGTGCTAGCTGGACCAGTGCCAGTAAATTTTGGTAAAAATTTACATTTTTACCAAAATGTAAATTTCACTTTTTGAGATGGCTGGCAAGAAATATTGCACTTTCATGCAAGAATCTTTTTTTTTTTTTTTTTTTTTTTTACATATACCAGTATACAACATATTTGTAATATTAATCATAAAAACATGTCGTTTTAAAAAGGCAAAAACCTCTGAATTGCAATGTCGTTTGCATAAAATTCTAAGATGTGGGTTTTTCTCACAGATCCTTTTGAAGGACCAAACTACCACATCGCTCCTCGATGGGTTTACAACGTCTCCACACTCTGGATGTGTATCGTGGTTGTTTTATCAGTCTTCACCAACGGCCTCGTCTTGATGGCCACAGCAAAGTTCAAGAGACTTCGTCATCCTCTCAACTGGATCTTGGTCAACCTTGCTATTGCTGATCTTGGAGAGACAGTCTTTGCCAGCACCATCAGTGTGTGCAACCAGTTCTTTGGATATTTCATTCTGGGACACCCAATGTGTGTCTTTGAAGGCTATGTTGTCTCAATTTGTGGTAAGTTGCCAAAGTGGCAATTTATGTTCCAGACTTGTAAATTAATTTTAATCAAGCCTAAAGATGAATTCTGGTTGTACACTGTTAAACTGAATTTCTTCATCCTTCTTTCTGTGCACAGGAATTGCTGGGCTTTGGTCCCTGACTATCATCTCTTGGGAGAGATGGATAGTTGTGTGCAAACCCTTTGGAAATGTCAAGTTTGATGCCAAGTGGGCCACAGCTGGAATAGTTTTCTCCTGGATCTGGCCTGCAGTGTGGTGTGCTCCTCCCATCTTTGGATGGAGCAGGTAATCAATCAATCAATCAATCAATCAATCAATCAATCAATCAATCAATCAATCAATCAATCAATCAATCAATCAATCAATTTTACTTATAAAGCACCCTTCATACTAAAACCAGCTCAAATGCTGTACAGATCAATAAAAACAAACAAACCATTACCCAACCCCACATGGTAATCTACTGGATCTCCTGGTTATGAAGTGTTTATACTCTCAATAATCAGCAGAACAAGCTTTGTTTAATGCGAAGTAAATGCTAAAATATTTCCTTGTATCAGGTATTGGCCTCATGGACTGAAAACGTCCTGCGGGCCTGATGTGTTCAGTGGAAGCGAAGACCCTGGAGTCCAGTCCTACATGATTGTCCTCATGGTTACATGCTGCATCCTTCCTCTGGCTATCATCATTTTGTGCTACCTGGCTGTGTGGTCGGCCATCCATGCTGTAAGTTATATCCCTCACTGCCTTTTGTTGCTTTAGTTTTATCATAGCATTTAAGAAAGCTTGTTCAAATCTGACCTCATGTTTTGTTGACTACAGGTTGCTATGCAGCAGCTAGATAGTGAATCAACCCAGAAGGCTGAGAAAGAAGTGTCCAGGATGGTTGTAGTCATGATCCTGGCTTTCTGTCTCTGCTGGGGACCATATGCTACTTTTGCCTGCTTTGCCGCGGCCAACCCCAGATACGCCTTCCATCCTTTGGCCGCTGCCATGCCTGCATATTTAGCCAAAAGCGCCACCATCTACAACCCTATTATCTATGTCTTCATGAACCGACAGGTGGGCACAACAGTCAAGTTGTCACATCTATTTAACTGAGCATACCATTTATTTTTATTGTATTTAACTTCGTCCTATTCTTCCGTTCAAAGTTTCGCACATGCATCATGAAACTCTATGGCAAACAGATGGATGATGATTCCGAAGTGTCCACATTGAAGACAGAAGTCTCATCTGTTACACCTGAATAAACAGTCAGTGTTCTCGGTTTTGGAAAAATGACTTTTACCTGTACAAAAACTGCTTACTGTTTGTTTGTTATTAGGGCCGGGACTGTAACCTGTCAATTATGAATAATTAATTACATAGATTTTAACATGTTAAAAATTTGAATGTTGTTAATAACTTTTCTTTTCTTTTCTTTTTTTTTTTCTTTATTTTTACATAGAAATTGTTTAGATGGAACCTTTGCATTGTATTTCCGGTACAACATATAAAGCCGATGCACAAGCGACATCTGCAAACAACTATGGACAGCAATGCCACTTCTCTCGGACCACTGGGGGTTAATTTCTGATTCAAAAAAACAATCTGGATGGAAAAGACTATTGTTGTTTGCACATTGTCCAAAAGTGATTTGACATATCACTGAAGCTATTCAAGCCTAAAATACCATTTCAATTCAAAATGTGTTGCATTAAACAATCAGTAGCAAACACAGACATCCCCAACTTTCATGTCAGTGTCCACATTTCTAAAGGATTTCTTTCAGAGAAGTTACCTGAATAAGGGGATTCTGAAACACTTGAAATCTGAATGCACATAATTGCACTTTGCACCAGTCTGATGGTTCAGTAACCGAAATAAGAGATTAAAAACAATAAATGTTGTTGTTGTTGTTGTTGAGTGTCCATTTATTTAATTATTCGGCATCAAAATGGGTTTTTAAATTAAATTTTTGCTTATGTTTCAATATAACATTTTCCTTTAAAAGGTAATGAATTGCGATGAATTAATTACAGACCTTGCAATTGACTCAATTAAAAATGTTTATCCAGGCCCACCACGACTTGTTGTATGTTGACAAACTATTTTTCCTTTTACAAAGTAAAAAGCTTTAAGCTTACTTATGGGAGGTCTATTTAGACTTTATTCTTGATATGACTTTCCCACTCTTTTTTTGATCATTTAGCTTTTTTTTCCCCCTCGTATTGTTTTTATGTTAAAATGAGATATAAATAAAAAAATAATAATAAAAAAAAATCTCTTTGTTTTTCCAAGTGACCCTTCTACGGAACTTTTTTAAACTTCTGACAGTTGATTTCTGAATTTTAGCTGAACTATGCTCCCCATTGGTTGGAAAAAGTCACTTCAACAGTAACATGGAAATCTGCACTGCATTGCTTCCGTTTTTGGTGCTGCGTCAATACGCTGTACAAGACTCCTGTTAACATACCAGAATGCTTTCTTTCTCTATACAGAGCAAAATCTTTTGATTGTGAATAATGTAACTCTTTGCTTTTTTAGAAAGCTCAGTTTTAAAATCAAATATTAAAATTGTACTTTTTGTTGTCTTGCATTTACATTTTTGTCTCCTTTTATATTAACAAGGTTTGTGGCATTTATGCCACTGTTTTTGTGTGCTTGCATATTGGTCATTTAGAGCAGTGCTTTTCAACCACTGTGCCGCGGCACACTAGTGTGCTGTGGGTGATCGTCAAGTGTGCCGTGGAAATTATCCAATTTCACCTAACAAATTAATTATCTGCAAATAATATGCCGTTTTCGAGTGTCTGTGCTGTAGAAGTGACTAGCGGCGTAATCATGCAATTTCCTTATCACTAGATGGCAGTAGGTA
>CAEFZY010065542.1:0-50025 GCA_903066815.1 Brachyrhaphis roseni
TCTATCTATCTATCTATCTATCTATCTATCTATCTATCTATCTATCTATCTATCTATCTATCTATCTATCTATCTAAAGATTTTTTTTTTAGCTCTTGTAGTATTTTTATAAAAAATAAAAAAATACAAATGAGTGATGGATTTACAAGCTGAATATAGTGAAAGTTCTTAGTTTTGATGCATTTATTGAATTGAGGGAAAAGTTTTCAATTTTGTTTGACCTTTTGATTACAGATGATCTCCAGTCTCTGCCTGGCTGATTAATTATCATATATAAGTAGGTGGAGATTATGACAAGGGCAAGGAGTGTGGGACGGAAACTTAAAAGTGAAACATTAAAAAAAAGAATTTCATCTCATTAATTAATACATCCCCCATTCCCCTGTTAAATTTTTAACTATGAAAAAACATATGCATATTAAAGACTGACCCCACCTCCACCCTGTTGAAGCACCGTCTCCGTAATAAAGCTGAAATACAACTTTGATAAACAATAAAACACTGCTAGATTAGTGCCAGTTATAAATATGCAACACTATATTTTAAAGTTATAATCTTAACCAGATGCAAAACAAACTTTGCCCTAGCTGTACCTGCCACAAAAAGATAGAAATGAAAAAGAAGTTTAATCTTATCAATCTCAGTGTAAAAAGGTATTGTATTTTAATGCATTTGTGTCTGTGGTGTAACTAAATGAAGTCCAAGGGATTTCTTAGGCTTGAAAGAAAACTTGTCTGTACTTGGTATGTAATGAATATGCACCAGAGAAGAGGTAAATGGCGCCCCCTTTCGTAACACCATGAGATAGGATTTCTGTCTGTACCTCAGGAGGACATTGTGAAATGTTTCAAGTACATCATCAGCCTGTGTGTTCCAGCCATCTGAATGTGAGCAGTGCACCTGTGACAGTGATGGCATCGCCCGCTGTCTCGTGGCAGACTGTGCCCCTCCACCCTGTGTCAATCCTGTGTACCAGCCTGGGAAATGCTGCCCAGAATGCAAGGAGGGTATGTTGTGTAAACCACAAACGGCAAACATTTTTATTTATTTATTTATTTTTTTAACAGTTTCTCAAGTTAAATGCATAAACTTTAATGTATTTTGTAAAGATTATTTATCATAGACCAAGGGAATAATTGTGGGGTGGAAAGAAAATGGTACATGGTTTTGTTTTGTTTAACCAGTGAAAATCTGAAAAGTGTGGCATACAGAGTGGTATCCGTGGTGCACCTGTCTGTTCTGCCTCTGAGCACGAGGGGCAGATGAAAAGCTTTTTTTTTTTTAATTAGGGCAACCTTTTTACAAATACAAATCTATGTATAATAGAAAATGTTACGTACAACACTAAGTTTAAATCTTTCAATTTTTATGCTTTTTGCTTCTTTCTCCAGGTCCCAATTGTTATACTGATGCATCCCGCAGCCAAGTGATACCTGCAGGAGAGCCTGTGTGGGTGGACTCCTGCACCAAGTGTCGCTGTCATGACGGCCAGGACGCCGGCTACTGGGAGGGAAATCGCCTTGCCACTTGTTCCCGCATCAAAAACTGCACACCTCAGCAGGCGCCCACCCCAATTCAGTGATTCTTCACGCAACCACCATATATTTTGAAATATGTGATCTTCACAGTTTATCCTTAGGTATTTTATTACTGAAGATGTCATACATCCACCCAAGGAAGGAGAATCTGCAAATGCGATAGGGGTAACTCACCAACACTTGAATGTAGCAAAAAAAGTCAATAAAATTTTGAACCATGTAAGAAACGATGCGACTTCATCCCACAACTCTGTTCACTAACGTAGCAACTTTATCTCAAAACATGGGGATTAAAAATTGGACAAAAATTGTACTTTGTACTCCTACTTTTTAAATCTAGCTCCATTTATTTTATATTTTTGCATTTTAAACATGTTGCTTAGATGTTGAGAATGTTTTAAGAAGAAACAGGAGAAAGAGTGAGAGCTTTAGGATCTCTTAGTCCCGAAATACCCAGAAATTTATACATAGATTTAAGTGTTAGCATAAACAACTGATAAATAAGATAACTAGTGAAAGACTTGTCACAGGCTGATGCAGTTTTACACTTCATGCATAGCTGTGATGAACAGTAAATAGGATATCATTAATAAGAGTATAATATTAGATAAGATTTGTTGGCATGTTATTTAAATGCTGTTTTTAAATGTATGCTGCTTGGGCACGCACACGGTGTAGGAGGTAGTATTGATTCTTCAGTGCTAAGATACAGCAAATATACAGTTTTCAGTGACTGAATCAAAGTGTTTAGTTTATTTTAACATAGAGATGTTTTGTTTTAAATTTTGCAAGAATTACTCCAGAAACTTGTTACATTAATTATAATGTATATCCGAAAGAAAACCAAACATACTCTTAGCTTTTCAGCTAAGTTGACCTAATAAAAAGAAAGTAAAATCTGAAACCTACTCCATTATTGTGAAAAAATAGTGAATAACACTCAACTACGTAAATGTTTTTCAACTGTATTGTCAAGAATGTAATTGGAACAAACAATGATTGAAATTTGTATCAACCCTGCTTCTAGTCTGTTGGGTAAATTGTTTCCTGATGCAACTTTTTTCTCACATTACTCCTCAGTACATTGGATTTACACTGTAAGTCAAAATAAACTATTAGCTTTGTTTTTTTATTTTTTTCATTTTAGAGTTTTTTCTTTAGTTTCTATTTAATTTTATTACTTTTCTTTGTGAAAACCTTCCATTAAGAAGCCTACTCTTGTAAGTGTTACTGTTGCTACTGTTTTGTGCTGTTATGACCACAAACAGTGTATTTTGTGCAATGGAAAGTACATAAAAATACAACTACATCATGGATTTATATTCAGCCCTATTGAGTCAAAACTTTGTTGTTACAGAATGACTATAGCAAACTCTATTGTTTAAACAAAAAAAAAAAAAAAAAAATCCTCTTGTTCAATTCGGCCCAGATGTGAATACTAGCATTACTTTAAAGGATCAGGAAGCACACCAACATACAATCTTTACCATCAGATTTATTAATTGTATAGAAAAAGTAGGTTTGATATGACATAATGCATTCTATATAAGATATAACATTTTCAACATTCAATGTACAAAAAAGCCAGAGGTACAGTAAAGTTTTAGAAACGCTTCCAGGCCTTAAGATCTTGTTGGCTGTCAGCAGTTGAAAAGCAAAGAGTGCATCTGAAGATGGATTCAAACACTAACCACCAGAAGTGTGATGCAGCTGTTTGATTCTCAAGCAGAGGCCACAAATACATTTTTTTGCTAAATACGTTGGTTACTGAACTTGGTGAAGCATGGTACAGTTTATACACACTGGGGCCTTCTTACCAGCTACAGTTGAAACCAGAAGTTTACATACACAAAATAAAAAGAAACATTTTTTTCTCACTATCTGAAGTTAATTCAGACCAAACTTCTCTTGTTTTAGTTCAATTGGAATTACAACTCATTTGTGCCCTAGCTTTAACTTCCTGGCTGTTGTCTTGAAATGTTTATGTGAATATTTTCACATGTTTGTTTCCCATGATGGCATTGATTTTATGAAGTGCAGCAGTTCCTCCTGCACCAAAACAGCCCCACAGCATCATGCTGCCACCCCCATACTTCACAGGTGGGATGGTGGCATGTAAACTAGAGAAGGTTTACATGCTCTTTCCTCCAGATTTAACGATTATCATTATGGTCAAACAGTTTAGTTCTATGACATTTTTCCATAAAATTAAGGTCCCTGTCGGCATTTGTAAATTCAATCTTATTTTTTATGTTTCTTTTGGAATAAAGCTTGTAATTTTACTGCTCTTCTAAACTGACTTCCATCTTTGGCTGATTTTTTGTGGCTTTTACATTGTGTCAAACAAAAAAGCAGTATATTCTAGGCATAGCCTTAATATATTCATGAGTGAACTTCCAATTTACTTAAATGTGTTATTTAACCCATCACAAGTTTCCAAAGCCATGATATCATCATCTGGGGCTACCATCATTGTTTAAAGACATAGTAATTACATAATTTAGTATGTAAATTCTGATTTTGTTAAATGACAATATTAAATTAGTTTCTGAAATATTTTCTCTCATTATTCTAACATTTATCAAATAGAAATCATTTTGGTAAGTCTGACTGACCTAAAACGATAGAAGTCTGGTCTGATTTAACTTCATGTAGTGAGGAAAAAAAAGGTTTTGTGCTTTTTGTCCAGTGCAAGTAAACTTACTGTCTACACTGCACATCCTAACATCCTACAATTAATCCAATCAAAGTTTCAAGTGGTGTATTAGACTCGTACTCGGTTTGTTTTAAGGGGGCTTTGAAACAGTTTTATTGTAAATTTTGTAAAGAATGGGTTTTTGATTGTAATTTGGCATGGATGTGTGCTGTGATTTTCACAGCTTTCCTAAGAAAGTTTTGTTTATTTATTTATTTTTTTTTACCATGAGATGGAAGTCAGGAAGTACTGGAGTGAAGATGCGTTTGACTTTTACCTTAGAAGTCAGAATTTCTGAGTTGCACATCCTAAAATAAATGGCATGGCTCTAAAAATCAAAATTCCAGCTTGATAAGCGGATATCTCTGAGTGCTCCCAAGTTCATATTAATATGACTGCTGAATTTTAACTTGTGAGTGGTCAGTTAGAATTACTAAAATTATTTGAATGAATACCAGGATAACGAGAGAATTATTTTGAGACATATTTCTAATATTTTCTTCAAAGTCAGAAGTTTGGGACTGAGGTTAGCATCCTTTAAAAATTTTGGGGGGAAGCCCAGTTGATGTAATAGCTCTGTAATCTTCTAAAAGGATATTTCACAACAGTTGAGTAAATTGGAGGCACATCTTAGGCAATTTAAGGCAACAATTAAAGCACTGCTTCCCCAGCAAAATGATCAGAAAATAAGCAATAACATCAGGGAGACGATTGTGGAACTACCAGAAGTTTTGTTCATCCATGCATTGTTTGTTAAAAAAAAAATTATATGCAAGTATGAATAGCATGGAAATGTCCAGCATTCACAATACTTAAAAATGGACACATTCTGGCTATAATGACCATAGTTACATTTGGATGGAAAAACAGAGAGACTTGTAAGCCTGAGAGCACCCTCTCAATTCTTTCTCCAGGAGGGACTGGTACACTTCACAAAATCGATGGCATCATGAGAAAAGAATACAATGAGAAATTAGTAAAGCAATATCTCTAGACATCAGCCAAGAAGTTAGAGTTTGGGCGCAAATCTTCCAAAGGGACAAGGAACATAGACATACTGCTAATTTAGTAAAAGTTGACTTATGTGTAACAAAAGTCAGTTTTGGAAGAGCGATCTCAAAGCCCTGATGTCAGTCCCATAGAAAATCAAACTGAAATGGTGTGTTTTAGAAAGACTGGCAACAAACTCATCTTAGTTTGGGCCAAAATGCCAGGAAATTACTTTCAGAAGCTTGCGAAAGGTTATCTAATATGTTTGACATACCGTTTAAAAGAATCCTATAAAATACTAAGGACATACATAACTTCAGACTCTGAAGAAAATAACAAAAGCTTTCATAACAATTTTCTTTCTCATTAATCTGGTATTTCTCGAACAGAAACAATTTTGGTAATCTTAATTTACTTAAAATGTTAAAGTTCAGTCTGATTTCATGTCAGGCATAGTGAAAAAATACTTTGTTTCTTTTTCTCTGCCATTTTTTTATAGTGTGTGTGTAAATACACCAAAATAGCTTAGCTTCAATTTGTGAAAATGCTTTAAGGCATGAAACAGAGGCCTGGTCACTACACAAAAAAGCTTGCAACTGACTGATTTTTCAACTTGCAACAAGAAAGAATATAACTAGGGTGTGACGTCACATTTGCCATAAATCAAATGTATTAATCAGAATTTGAACTCAGAAACAGGAATCGTCAAGTTCCAAGTTACAAAATCTCAACAAAATGACTGCAGAAGTTGTAGGTCTCTGAGCAACTCCTAGTTCAATATCCAATATGGCCACCTTATGTGTAAAACTGGGTCAAAGACACAGGAATAAAACGTTTGTAACACAACAAACCAGTGGGACAAATAGTGCTCTTGGACTATTTGTTTACATATTTAAATACATAAAACTAAAGATAAAATGTTTTCACCTTGCACTGCTAGTAGTAGGCCAGGCACTGATCGTAACAATTAGCTTGACCCATCGGTTCCTTGATTTGCAGGTCCAACAAACTCAGATGTGATGTCTATCTCAGATCTCAGTTCCAAAGCAAAGCAAACCCAGTATAACTTGAATCAGGTTTGCAGCCAGTTGGGCAAAGATAGGTTATTGCAATCAAACTATATCAAAATTTGAAATTGCTAAAATTTTCAGTCACACCATTCCTACAGTTTCAAATCTTTTCAATGAGATGGCAGAGAAAATAGCAGAGGGACCTAAGTTTTCTTTGGCTGTAGCTCCGTTCTCACATGTTGCTGCGCACTGCAGTTCAGCTTTACAAGGTACATGAATTTGTAATTTTATGGCTCTTTGAAGAGTAAACAGATCAATTTTGAGACCAGTTCTTGACAATTTGAGTACCGTAGTTTTTTAATCCAGTTGTGTGGTGTTTTATCATGCATATTTTTTTTGTGTGTGTTATTAAGCATATATACACCTGACCAAAACTTGCAATACTAAGATTGCACCAAATGTCATTGCACTTAATATTTATAATGTGATTTAAGACTTTAGGGTTTTAAAAATATGGACAATATGACCTTGAAGTCACCAAACTTTAAAAGCTTTCTTCCTTTGCTGTAGTGCCCCTTTAAGACCATGAGAAAAAACTATGTAATTGCTGAACGTTCTCATTATCAGCATTTATAACCACAAAAAAACAACAAAACATTGAATCTGTATTACAAACTGACCCCCTAAAAATGCTATGACCTCCCATCCTTAATAATGACTATAAAGCAGAGCATGCAACAGATGTGAACTGATGTGTAATACTGCTGTAAACAGTTTCAATAAGGAAACACGTTGACCACTTGTAGTCAGAAAAGAGAAAAGCACCAGAAATACGGCTAATCAAATGGAAAAAAAGAGAGTCATAATCCAGGCAAGAGGGAGCCAAATGGACAGTGAAGAGAGAAGGAGGAAACAGGTGGGGGTTAGAAAGACTCACAAGTGGGAATGTGTGCTGAGAAGCAGTGATTAGAGACAAAATAAAGATACAGACAAAGAGAGCTTCTGTCGATATCTGTTGAAAGAAGAAGCACTCTTCCTGTGAGGCCCAGATGTGCCTGAAGTGGGTCCATCACAAAGCACAACAGTGAGCCACCAATACAATACAGCCCAGACTGGCAGAGTAAGAATGGAAAGGCAGCGAGAAGGGAGATAATACATAAAAAAGGCAGATGGTGTGAATGGGTGTGTTTTATGTGTGTGTCTGATTGTGTGTTCTGAAAAGAGGAGCAATTATATCGTCCGCCATTCAGGCTTGAGGCGAGGAGCCAAGCAGATTGAAACCTATTTTGCCTCAAGGCTGACCAAAAAGGTGAAATCATTTTCGCTAAAGCATACCAGTTAAGGGAATTCACTTCAACCTCTTTAGTTTAGATTTTCTCAGAGACTTTCTTTTTTCTCCCAGGTCTGACCTTTGAATTAGTACAGATTATTTCTCAAGGCATTAGTTTGGAGGTGTGGGCATTAATAGACAAATAAGAAAGGCGAGAAAAATTTAAAACATAAAGGAAGAAGAGCAATGTCTCAGAGACAAAGCTGTCCAAGGCTATAAAGTGTTGATGGAAGAGCGAATTAAATATTGTGTATACCTGTTAAATGGTTCAACTTATGTTACTTAATGTTCTAATGCATTTTTACAGGACAAACTGCATTGATGTGATTAAGCAGAACAAGATATGAATATGTGATTATTATAGCTGATACTGAATGTGGGAACAAAATCCATAAAAGTCACAGACACAATGCTCAGCTGGTTTAAACAGTGGCTTGCAAATGTACACAAACCCATTGAACTTTTTAGTGATGTTGAACCCACAAATTTAATCTTCTTTATTGAGATTTTATGTGATAAACCAACAATTTGTTTTTACAGGGTTAGGGTTAAAGTTAATGAGTTGCATTATCTTAAGTGTTGAGTCTAACTGTATTTGGTCCCACTTCCAACTGGAAGTCTTTTGGGTCATTTGGAAGGTCAACCTCCACTCGACTCTTTTTCAGTCTGCAGTTTTCACTTTGTTCTCCTTGTTGAAGAGAAGTATTCCCACAGAATGCAGCCGCCACCACCATGTTTCACAATAGACATGGTGTAATCAGGTTGATGCAAGGTGTTTTATAATGCAATCTGACTGGATTGCATACTGTCACAGTATTTGCTGTGCCTCCCACATGACTTGAGACGAACATTAAATGAGATCAAGATGATTTCTCTCAGCAATATCTTTTGTTTTACAGCTTGTTCTTAATGGCCAAATTCACTGAGTGCTCATCATTGTCTTGTCAACAGTCAAGAGAGTCTCTAAAGCATCAAGGACCACTAAATGACTTCTCTGATTAGTTCTCTCCTCGCCCAGCTGGTCAGGTAGTCAGCCATGTCTCAGCTTTGCTATTGTACAATACTCAAGCCTTTTAAAACTTCTCCACAATTGACCTGTCTGCTGTGTTTCTTGACTTTCATTACTTATTTTTCCACTAATTTCCTTCAAGAAAAACCTTAAGTCTTCAAAGAACAGCTACATTTATACTGAGATATGAAATGACACAGGTGATTAATAATTTGACTACTTCTAAACAATGGAGAAGATTTTTTTATGGGTCTTAGAGTAAGGGATTTTCCACTGCATTCCACAGTTTTCTGAGTTTTGTTTGCAAAAAACCACTTCACACTTCTTCCACTTCACAAATATGCTGAACTCTGTGTTGGTCTATCACATAAAATAATAATTTACATCAAGCTAGTGACACAATATGAAAAAGAAAATGGGAAGTATGAGTATGTTTGCAATGCTCTGTATATTACCAGAGAAGTTTTAAACTTCCTTTTAACAATTTACTCTATTTTGATATGTTTTCTAAATGACTGAATGCAAAAGACAGACACAAAAGTGGCTCATAAACACTACATAGAATTGATGATATTTGTTTAAAAAAGACCACATGGCTATAATGCAGGCTTAAAAAATAACCACAAGACTTAGTTTTTAGCTAGTTGTGTCAGTGTAAAAGATTTGCAAGCCAGTGTTTTTAGCCACAATGCTACTTGACTGTAAAACATAACCTGACAGCTCAGGTTTCATGTTTATTTTGACAAAATTTGATGAGTTCAGAATGTTGAAGAAACTTTATAGCATATTGCACCTTAAGAAAACGGGTTAGCCTATTAAAACTGTAGTAAGGCTCAGAGACAAAAAATAAAAGGCAAAAGGAAAACTGGAACTCATAACCCGAGCTGTCAGTATGTTTGTCTTTTTCCACGTTTCGACGTTCTTCCACCAGGCTGCACACTGAAGAAAACTTTTCAAATAATTGTATCTTTTTGTTACAAAATTCCAGTTCTGTTTTGAACTTCAGAAATGTATAAAAGAAGAGAAAAAAAATGAGTCCCCCCCCTCCACCCAAGTTGTTCATTGCTGCTCTGTTTTCATGAGTCTTCTGCTGTAGATGCAGGCACGTTAAACATTCATAGACGTATAGCAGAAGGTTTGAGTTTGGAGATTCAGACTGAAAACTCCCAGAAGTAAATGTCAACATGAAACAGTTCTGTGTCAAGACAAAATGATGTCTTGGGGACAACAAAAACCATCTGAACCACTGAATGTTCATGTTCCTGCGGTACCGTCACTGCAAATGTTTGGTAATTTCATGCATTTTCCAACTGGAAGCTGCATCCTGTTCATGTCGTCAAGCATTGTGGTGAACAGAAGTTTGTTTTGAAATGTTATTTATTGTATTTATTATGTTATTATGTGTGCATTTCCAGAACAGGGCAAGGTGTTATATAATAGCCATGTCTGGTGTTCCTGCCAATATGTTGCTGGATGCCCTCCAGTTTGCAGATGATAATTCATGGAACGACTCTTGAGTTTGACAACAACCTTCTGTCAGCTGCTGACATTCCTGCTCCATTTCCAAAGGTTTTTAACATCATTGACTGTTACCGGGTGGCAGCTGGCATCCCTAGTGAAATCCAGTAAAAATTGTCAAGCTGAAATCTCAAACAAGTAAACAGGGGAAAAAAGAGAAAGTCACATCATCCTTCTCTTCTCCACTCCTTCCTTTCTTCTCTCCCATCCGGGTAAAAGTGCATCAACTTTAGATCCTTCTCTCTTTTATTCTCTCTAGCCTTTGATGGGCCGAGGTGGCGGCTTGCCGATCTCCACTGAGATGTTTGTGTACATAGGATACTTCTTCACCTGAACCAGTTTGTAGGTCAAGGAGCTGATGCCATCCTTCTTCATTGTGTTCTTTGTGTTCTGTATTTTGTTGAATCTAAAAAGAGAGAGAGACGAGGAGATGAAAAACATAGATGTGATTCAGAGTGAGAGAAGAGAAGCAGTGCAAAGTTAAAACCTTATTTCTCACATTTTACTGTCAGGACCTCTTGGATTGGGGGATGGAGAGACTAAGTATTCATTTTGAATTCTTAATAACATTTTGGCCCATTCTAACACAAATATGCATTGCTATACGTCACTACAGCTCTTTCCATTTGCTTAGTGTTGATTTCTTAAAGAAGGTAGTGTTATTTTTCAAAGGTACTGTGAATTTTTAGTTCAAATATCGAAACAGAAAGTTGTAGTTCACCTCTGTCACATGTTTTTACGCAATGGTTGCCTGATTTTGTTTAGTTAAGTTTATGGCAGCTTGAACTGGGCATTGGAAAATCTAACTGCATTTTAACCAGAAAACACAGCCTTAAAAGTACATTTATCTCTGTTTTTAATGGTTTCCATATTTTCTCATTTGAAGAAATTTAATTCATATTCACAGGTTCTATTGCAATGTTTGGGACCAAAAGTTACTCTTTAATCATCTCTGTACTTCACATAAATTGAACATCTAGAAGTCAAAATAAAGTTAAGAAAGTATTCAATTGAATGTCTTCTGTGGAAGATTTTTTTTTTTTGCTGGCCAATCAGCATGGGTTTCCACCAGATACTCCAGCTTCCTCCTATGGACCAAAAACATGACTGTTAGGTAATGCGGTTGCTCTAAATTGTTCTTAAGTCTGAATGCATATGTACTTGACTGTGTGTCTCTGTGTTGCCTAGCGATGGATGGTTCACCTGTCCCGATAAAACCCAACCTCTTGCGAAATCAATGCTGGAGATAGAAAACCTATTTTCCAAATATAAATAAAAACCGATAAATGTGAGTTAAGCACATAGCGAACATTTAAAAAAAAAATAAAATCTAAGAACGTCATCTGTAAGAATAGCTCAAAACAAAAGATAAACAGCATAAAATAGCCTAACAGCATCCAATAACTGAACTTTCCTGATTACAAAGAACAGAAACCATGCTGACCAGCAGGTGGTGCTGTGGTACTGAGATAGGAACTTAATGAGTTGCATTATCTCCAGTATCCTCCTTTGGTTTTTCTGAATCATGCTGAACTCTCTTTCCTCATTGGCTGTGATTCAGTAGTTACATCAGAATCTGCTCTGAATTTGGGAATTAAAGCAGGAAAATAAGTCACACACTGTGTCAGATGGTTACAGTTCTTATGCTGAAGCTTGAATTTAGTGAGTGAGGCAATCTTCTACATCAAACCCTGGTTCATAACACAAACCTACATGACACTTCCGTTTACAACACCATGGTTTTAAAATGAGTTTTTTTTATGTGTAGAAAGAGCTGGTGTGTGCAAACATGAGCAGTTCCACATTCAGTCTTCAAAAGAGAGCAGTGACTGACTCCAACAAAAGATGTCTCCCTAATGATATGCTTGGACGTACAAGTGGAGTTGACACTTCAGTTCGCCACGGACCGTTGAGTCCACAGATTCCTGTCAGAGCTGACTGCTGAAGCCCTTGCCCTCTTTCAGCTTTGCTTTCCCCTCTTGTTTTTGTATCCCTCAAATTAAATAAAAAAAGCTCCACTGGCCTGAATGGAGGCTGGAAAATCTTATAAAGCATCTTCCTTTTGAACATCACAACACAATAACATACAAATAGAATTACACTTGTGTTACTAACATTAGGGAGACACACTTCTGTCCAAAAGGAGGGAGGATTAGGTTAAGTGAGAAGAGGGGATAAAGAGAAAGAGCATCATGTTTCAGCTTAAATGAAGCATGGAGGGTGTAGAGGAAAAATGAAAGGCAGATAAGAGAGATAAATATATATCCAAGAGTGACAGATGGATGGAGATATACTTTAAATCAAAAAGGGGGATTAAAGGCAATAAACTTAATTCCTACATGCATATAGAGAATGCCCGAACCATAGTATCCCACACATATTAATACATTTAATTTCAAAGTTGTGGTTGCTTTATTCTAGAAAGTTGGAGGGCGAGCCAAAGGCAGCCCACCTCGTATATTCATTAGCCTGATTTCCACAAGTTCTAATTGGGCTGAGTAAAGCTCTATTTTAATGTTGCTGGGGGTCTCACAGGGAAATGCTTCTTGTTTCAGATCTCAACAATAGAATGTAATGCCAGAACCTAAGGGATATTTTTATCATGTAATTTGTTGCTGCACACGTCCTTGTTCTGGAAAAATGGTCTTTAAGGAGTAGCTTAACAATAACTCTTTTTCTTGCTTCGTAATGAGGGCAACCATGGACAGTGTATAACACATCAATGTTGCCTTTGAATTTGAAGTGAAACCAATGAATAAACACATCCAGACCATATTTTACCTTATAGTCATCAGATTGGAAATATTACAATATGTCATATAGTGCTTGCCTTGAGTCTTTCGATCAGCAGTTGGACGCTCACTGGGCAGGCGGGGGTTAAACACAAATGCATAATGTTGTGTCATGCTAGTACGACAACAGTCATGATGGCAGTAGCTCCAAGCTAACCATGCTGTACCATTATCCGAAAAGGGAGCAGGAATGATGCAGTACGGGTTGTTTGTATGGGACAATTCAACAATTGATATCAAATCACCGAGCTGTTCAGCTCAACGGAAACGAGGCAATAGTTTACAATGATACTTTCAGTAAAATCAATGGGAATATACACTGCACAAACATATAAAAAAATGAATCAGAGCTGTTTACAGTCTTCTTTTTCTGTTATTCCTCAGCTGATCTTTTTTGCAGCATCCTGTGTGCAAGAATATCGAGTCTCTGCAGATGGGATTTGATTGCCGACCTTTCATACAGTATAGATACATTACACACATAATTAAATATTTTAAGTGTTTCTTTCACCTGTAATAATTCTGGACTATAACTAATGAAAAATCTAATTTCTGTTAGTCAGATATTTTGAGCACTCCAAGATCAATTGAACATGTATTTTATTACAGAAATGCTAGCCTACTGAAAAACATGTCCCTGTACTGTTCAGCATACACACTTAGTACTGCATTGGAGTGCCAGTTTTCCAGGAATTACTGCATCAGGAAAAGAAATGATCAGCTTTTGACTTTGTGTTAAGTAAAGCAGGTTTTGTTACTATGAGGTTTCATCTCAGCAGTATAGCTGGATCCTCATGGCTGTATCAAATAGATTCTCTATGGGGTTCAGGTCCAGTAAGTTTGCTGGCTAATTAAGCACAGTGATACGATGGTCATTAAAGTAAATATTGGCACTTTAGCAGTTTGGGCAGGTGCCAAGTCCTCCTGGAAAATTAAATCAGCATGCCCTTGGACTTGAGAAAGCACAGTGGGGTTAACATCAGGAGATGCAGTAGCTCTGCAAATCACAAATAGCTTAACTCAAGGAATGTGACAGTTGTAGCCCAAGTCTTGGATAAATCTTTGAAGTGGCTCTTGAAATAGTTAAACCTTTCAGATCGTCCTTTAGTTCTGTGATCTAGACGTGTTTATTACTTCTCCTGAAAAATCTTGACACAAATGGGGGGTTGAAATTAACTGTGCAAAATTACACCTTTGTTCCACCGTTTCAGCTAGGAATGAACCCATAGCCACTACACACTAGATGCACAGTGTGAAGAACATTATATTCTACTCCAGTGTCCATATGATCTAAGTTGTATGTTGATCAGCAGGATCTCAGAATTAAAATAATCACGTTATGCATTTTGAAAGCTTAAAAGAGAAATCTCCTGTAGATGAAGGCTGCAAGTTGTAAGTCACACCCCTTTGATTCTGTATTTTCAGGAGTATTAGCTGGAAGCAAATATTCCTAATATTCCAGGGCTCTGAATTCAGTCGCCTTGTATGATGTGAAAGACATACATCTACTGACTCTAACCACAGTTCACATTCTTGTGAACATCCCACAAACTCTAGAAAGGATTTTGCTCCAACGTCCTCTCAAAGCTCTAATTATCGCTGCTGTTTGTGTACATTTTCAATAATGTTTCTGGATACAGCACTTCTTTAGGAATTACCCCTCTGTGCTTACCCTCCTTGCATCAGTGATTGTTTGCTGAACAAAGTCAACGGTCCTCCGCATGATTGTGTAACATGGTCAGATTTTTTTTAATTATACAAAATAAATTTAAACTTATTTTCAGCTTTAAAGTATATTACACTTTTTTGAGATGCATAATTTTGTAAGCCATTCTCATAAAATAAATAACAGTAAGAAAACAGAAAATATATCACTGAGTGCAACAAATCTACAAGTTTCACTTTTTGATTTAAATTACTGAAACAAATTAACTTCTTAAGGACATTAAAATTTTTAGAAATGCACCTGCAAATGTAAAATATATTCATCAGTTTTCAATAAAAATCTTCCATAATTAGTTGGGATTAACCTTGAAAGGGAATATTTTAATCGGGGTTGTGGTCGGCCCAGCTGTAACACGAGAAAAAGTATTTGGCCAAATGTTGTGTTGTATTTGTACTATTGTAAATAAGAGGGTACATCTAATGTGCAGTTTATGCTAACTTCACTTTTTTAGAAGCCAGTTGTGTATATATACTCATACATAAATTCAAATGCATACACCAACATACATTTCAGCCGCACTGTACCAGGATGATAGCATATGAACTGAATATTGGACAATGTCTCCCTGCATCTCATTCAATTGTAATGCATGAGGCGAAGTTTGCCAGACAGAGTGTGGGTGTGTATGCGTGTGTGTGTTAGCACATGCTCCAGGCTGGTGATGAATGTCCCTCTTTCTTACCAATATCTCATTGCTATGCCTAACCAGAATCTCTGAGCAAGCTGAGAGAAAGGAGTCTTGTGTGAAAGATTGTGCACATTCAACTGAATGTGCAGTCATAGGTGCGTGCGAGATAGCAAACATTCATCAGGCATTAGGTATAAAAGTATTCCTCTGTAAAAACTGGACATTACCCAGGTAGCCCAGATGACATGTCTTAGAAGACTTTATAATTATTCTGAAGTGTAAAGAGGAAACCAAAAACTGGACCTGGAGACAAAGAAACAGAAAGTCAAGCTGAATTTATCAGTGAAGGGGGCATTTTTCATAGAGGACGTGTTAAATGAACAAGCATAAAATACAACATGACATTTCCTGTGAGGAATGTAGCTACTGTTAACACACCTGTGCAGTTCCTGTCAATGTGTCAAAATTTTCGGTGTGAGGAAAAAAAAAGCTATAGTGATGCAAACCTCTTCAAGGACAATCTGGGCTGTTTTCCATTCTTTTTAACGATAAAAGAAAATACTTTTCTTTTATTCAGTAAACAACCAAGCAGGTTTGTTATTGCTGTCAATGCGTTCAGGAGAAAAACTCAAAGAAAGACCCTCAGGCCAAATGAAGGTGTTGAATAAAATTCATAGTTTTAAAATGGTAAATGTGTCCTTTTTATGTTATTTGAAGCTTTAAAAAGAGGTCACTTATTTTGTATCTTGAGAAAGCAATTGAACCTTCCAAGTAAACCTGACAAAAGTATCAGACTTAATCTATCCAAACTCTCTTGCTTTTACTTCTCAATTTGAAGAGGCTTTGTCTTCTCTTTGTTTTTCTTTCTAATAGAAAGCCCTCCAGATCCAGTAATTGTGGTAATTTTGCCTCTTTCCTAAACAAAAATGCATATAGAGGTGTTGCTTCCATTAACTTTATGTCCTTATTTGTTTTACTTTTCCCATAGAACAGACTTATGCTCATCTATACGCCTTCATGGGAGCCATTAACTGAGGTACTGGTGATTTTAACTATGCTTGCACTGTTTTTATTTCCCATAAAACTTGTATCTCTGGATTTAGGAATGTCTCTTTCTTAGACCAAGCCACTGATTGAGCTATTGCTGATTTTAATTCTGTTACCTCTACTTTATTTTTTTTATTTGAAAAAATGTACATCTGCTGATGAATTCATGCAATTTTTTTGCCTTTGCTTTTCAGTGGGGGTTTTAATACGATGTGCAATATGATTTCTGCCAGGGTGAACTAAGGTGCACAGTTGTGCAAGTCAAGTTAATGCTGAGATAGGAACTGAAGAAACTTTCTACAGCTTCTTTGCATCTTCACAAAATAGAAGAAGTGCTCAATAAAACTGTAAGAAGGTATTGCTGTGCACCAAAGATGGGTCATGACACCACCTTTGATATCTGATTAAAAACGTATGATTTGTTACCAAATTAATGTTTTCAAGGTGTATATTTGACAACTGTGTCTAAAACTTCGGTTAATTTGATAGATTGAATGTACTGCAGAGTGTCAGAAATGCTTACCAAGCTCCATTATAATAAATATCTTGTTTCCCACAGAAGAAATTTCATGCTCAAAGGGGACACAGAAAATAAATGAGAGAGCCTTTCATTTTAAACAAAACTGCCTGAATGCAGTCATGAGTCGGCTATTTCTACCTTTGCTGCCTCTGACCATCCTGATCTGCCACAATTTATTAAAGTCCAAGCCCACTTCTTTGTAAAAGCTCACTTTAACCTGAAAGACCTTATAAGTGTCCAGAAAGACTTAAAAAAAAAAAAGAAGTTTATGGCAACTCATATGAGTCTATTTTCTGCCCGTCGTCCCGGTGATGAATAATGTATCCACCCCAAATAAAAAGTCTCCCTTTTGGTGTCACCTCTTATAGAGGAAGTCTGGTCTATGGACCAGAAAGAAATCAACCAGCAAGACGGGGAGGAAAACGAGAACTGGGTATCAATCAGGAACACACGCACACAACATGCACATTCACACACATGCAAACACACACACACACACTTTCATTCTGTCTAGTGTCTGATTTATTGATTTTGATGAAAGCAACTAGACCACTCTGACCTAGCTGGCTCCCATCTCTATTGGTGTCATTTCAGCAGGCAATTACTGGGGGGATCGTTGAACCTTTCCATCTCTCTGACATACACAAACACACCGAGGCACACACGCCTACAAAACAATGAAGAGTGATACATTACACAAGCCTGGTTATTTTAAACATTTTCACTTTCAAGTTATTGCGGCAAATTTACAGTATAGATTGTTCGTTTTTAAAGTTAAAGCACATTGAGATGGATGTCTGATGTCTCAGCAAGAGCAGGAAAAACTATTTTCTCTATGTTCTTGTCAGCTAAAGCCATAAAATGTTTTGGGTGAACTTGCTTTTTCCGCTCATTGGCACTAAAATGGGTATATTATTTATTTCCATATTTTAAGAAATTATGTGATAAAGTACTTAATAATGTCAGTGCATTATTAATGGATCTCTTAGAAGTGCAATGACTAAACTGTATGAGCACAAGATGGAAATTTGCTTAACCAAGAAAATTACTAAAAACTTAAAAAGGGATCACTGAATAATTATGTATAAAACAGACCTTGTAATTGGAGACAGGCTGAGCAGATTGGTAAAGTATACCTGGGGCTCCTGACAAACATTGGAAGTTTAAAAAGGATCCAGAGAACAAGTGGAGATGATAGTACTGATCTGTTAAGATGTCTTTTTTTTAAAATAATTTGCATGTTGGCAGAATAAACTTTTTCACCTGTTTGACTTCTGCATTTTTCACTGCAGGTGTTCTGTAACTTTTTTTTTAGGAAAAATTTTCTTAACATTTGACGGCAAAACCTTTCTTTCAATTCAGAATGAACAACAGTGACTTGTATTTATTCCCCCTTAAAATTGAACAGAATTAGTCACTGGGAAGTATAAAAGCAAAATGATTTGTTTTCTTTTTTATTTCTCACACAAAAAGATGAATTTGTATTTGTATTTAACCCCCTGATCAATCATTTGTTGAGCCATGTTTTGCTGCAGAGCGACTGCATATCTTTTAGGCTAAGTCTCTACCAGATTCACATATTTGTAGACGGGGATGTTGGCTAGAGTAGTGCATCCGAGTTTCAGGTATTGCTACAGATTTTCAATTGGATTTATCTTGAGACTATCAAAGGAATAGCTTTGATCTATATCATTCCATGGTTTCTCTAGCGGCATGATTGGTGTTTTTGTCCTACTGGAAGATGAACTTTCACTCAGGTTTCACATCTTATTTGCAGTCTTTGTCAGCTTTTAGGTCTGTCCGTTTTCCCATTAGTCAGCACTGACCAGCTTACCTGCCTCCTTGCCAGAGAACTCTTGATTGGATATGTTTAAGAAAAAACAAGTCCAAACTTGTCATTTCCAACATGGATACAAGATCCAAAAACTTGGACTATTTCTCTTACATAAAATGCAAAGCACAATAACATTAGACAGAGCAGAACTTTCATTCTTCTCTTCTCTTTTTTGCTAAGCTGACAGTTTTATTTTGTTTTCTCCACCAATGTCTCTCTTGCTAAAGGAACATAATTGAAAAATAAAAAAGTAATATCGTATCAGCAGCCAGGTTCAGAGGCTATATACAAAATTCAAATCAAGCAGCCACAATTTGTTTGGCTGCAGTAAACAGTCAATATGCTTTCACTCATGACTCTTGTTCCCAGCAGTTGTTAATCTTCTTAAAAACCAATTTAGCAGCAACGACTAAAGCAGAACTCACTGCGGACTACGGTCCTGGAGCACAGAAGTGTCTAAATGTTGTGACATAATCACGCCACTGGAGATCAAACTGAAATAATATTGGGGGAGGGGAACAAGTTTCACTACATATTTATTCAAACCAAGCCAGAGCAGCTATCGATTTTGGTGCTGAGAGGCTTCATTGGCCGGCCTATCCAGGCATGAAAACGGAGGCTCTTAGAGGAGAATAAACAGTGATAATCCGCATTTAAGCAGCTTAATGTGAGGTGCTATACTCCTGGTGATTAATGTGTCTAGAAGGGCTCATCTCTGCATACTGGTTCTCGTTCATCAAAGCATAAAATAGCACATTTATGAGGGAGGTATTTTTGCGCGTTTTGTCTGAAAAAGCAATTCAGATCAGAGTAGTGAAAAGAGCAGCATTAAAACCCTAGGGCTGTATGCATGAAAAGCAATTTTTGGTTTATTAAAAAAGCTTCTTTTTTTTTTTCCTTTGGTGTTTTAACATTTTTTCTTGTCTTTTTGTGACCATAATGCCCAAACCGTGGTGCGCAGGAAATTACATTGATTCATATTTTGCTTTATAATCTGACAGAGTCCTGAAATAATGTTGCACCTGAATGTTAAGACCTGCTTACAGTGCAAGAACCTGCCTATTCTGGTGCATATTTACTAAACATTAAATTATAATACTGTAGAATGGGTGACATATACTTATTTCCCTTATTTACAATATTTTACAAAAGGATTCAAACAATTCAAACTTGTTTTTTTTTTTTTTTTTTTTAGTTTTTACAATTTTTAACATTACAGCCATGAACTTAAATCTATTTTATTTAGTTGTTTTGTAACATGCTTGCAGAAAGTTAAAACAAGATGCTATAAAAGACAAACTACTTTTAACACTGCAAAACAAACACAACTAAAATTAGAAAAAGGCAAGATAGGACTACAAACTTTCATTCGACAGCTTCTTCCTCCAAACTCCCAAGATTCATGCTGTCAGGAAGCTGATTTAGCCAAATACCAGGCTTAAAGAGTCGACAGCAATGCAGTCTAATGATACACTTTAACACCTCTAAGATGTGTCAAAGGGTGATTTTTTTTCCCCTTTCACTTGTAGTTTCTTTGCAGACCTGCTCAGTGTACAAACAGCAGGAGCGCTGGACTAACAGCAGGCAGCTCCCAGGTGTGAATTGGAAATCAGAAGCTGTGGAAAATGAAGAGCAAGAGTTCTCGTTTAACCACAGCAGATGTAATGCAGAGTCTCTACCGCTGAAGCTGACAAATGTGGTTCTTCTGATGTTTCGAACTCAGATTGCAAAGCACTTCCTCAAGGTGGGTTACTTATATACAGTTTTTGTATGAAGCAAAAGCAGCAAGATCAATGTAAAGATGGGGATTGACTTCAGACAGTGATGCAGTACCTCTGTGGGTTTGGCTCGTTGTGTTTGTCCCTCTCATGCTTAATCATTCTGTAGCGGCCGATGCGAACGTCTGGCCTGGACACCTTCATCCCGTTGAGAGTGATCCTGCAACACATACAGATGAAATATCCATTAGAGGACGGAGAGAGAACGAAAACACAAAGACTGAGGGGAAAAAAGGATTAACTGCAAGAGAAAAAAACTGACAAAAATCCCAACTTCAACCCAAGATGATTTACATTGCCGTTTTATTTTTGTTCTCTTCTACTAAATCGCAAACATTCATGGAAAATCTTAATGAGTCAATCAAATTAATTGGCACCTCTGCCAGATGTGTAAAAAGCCTTTTATCAAGGGCACAAACAAAAATAAATACTGAACATTTTCACTTTTAATTTTGAATTTATTCAAAAAATCCAAAACAAAGACACAGTATTTTTGGAAAAATAAATAAATAAAAACATTTGTGCCTATAGGACTTTTTCCACAATTCCTTTTTTGCAAACCTCCTCTAGTCCTGGCTTCTCTCTCTCTACTGTTTTTGTTGCAGATACCGCGGGTTTTATGTAGGATTTAGTGCTGGGGCTAATGATCATCATGAAAGAAGATTTATTTGATATCTTGTGAACCATTTTTGTATTGATCTGGTCTTATTGCTGGATCTTTAACCTGCTTACAGAATGAGTGTCATTTTCTGGCAGTAACCACTACATTTTTATTCAAAATGTCCTATTTCAAAGAAGTAATTGTGCTATGCCTTCTGAGAACGATCCCAGGGACTGTAGAAGAAAAAAAAAAGAAGAGAGTGACACATCTTAAACTGTTTATCATACAAAAGAGGCATTTTCTTAGATAAGGGTGTTCTCACACCAGATAATCAAATAGACTCGGCTTGACTGGGGACCAAAACTGAAAAATTACTTAGATTTTCCTCAGGTGTGGTTTGCTTTCTGTGTTAACCCCTTTGAAAAGCATGTTTACCCTGCAACAAGAATCACTAAAGGAAACAACACAAAAACCTTTTTTGTGTTGTTTTTTGAAGAACTTCCTTCTTCAAAAAATGTAAACAAAAATGGAGTGGCGTCAGCTTTTAGTAGTTGTAGGATTTCTCTTTTGTCTTTGGCAAAAGACTATTTTTCCCCATAGCGTTAGACTCACACATTTGTTTTGGTTGTGTTTACCAAGATTGCCCTATGCTCTGCTTTTGGACTGCTCTATGACCTGCTCAGTATTCACACCGCACCGGAGTTCACTTCAACCAGGTTTTTAAGTAGACCAGAGTTTGCTGTCTTGGTCTGCATCAGAGTTGGATTACACATTCATATCAGACTTCTGAAGAAACCAACCGGAGTTTGATTTATTTACCGAAATTCAATACAATAGAGAGTGAAAACCTTGGATTAAAAAGTAATATCTCAACTTATTTCGAAATTCCGTACCAACTGAGCCCTCTAGTGTTGATTTTTTTATTTTTTTTTTAAAGAACAACTTCGGAGAGCTGCTTCTGTATGCGAGGGTGTGTGACACTTTTCATTTTACTGTGTTTCTTAGTTCGAAATTGATCTGTATTTGGAGCCTGAGTGACATAATACTGAAAAGATCTGACACAAGAGCAAAGTAATGCCTAATGCAGCAAGAAATGGTGTAAAGACAACTATAATGACAGATCTGCTCCGCATAGCGCCTGACTTAAACCCTGGTTTTTATGGAGACATTGATATTCATATATCCAGAGGCTGAACACATATGCAGTGCTCTGGTTCATGCATTCAGTGAGTTTAAAAAAAACATTCAAGCTGAATATTACCAGTCAGCAGCTGCAAGCACACTATGCAATCAAAGATAGAACTCTCTCTTAGCTTTAATCTTTTTTAAAGACTAAAAGTCTAAAGACTAAAGGGGAATACTGCTGTATTCCTCTTTTGTTTTTCTCTCTTTATAATCTGCTCCTTTTTCTAACCTTTTCTTTTATTTTCTCTTCTGTATTTCTGCTCAAATATTTACAACATCATTTCAAATGTTTGTACAACACACAGGTCTGCAAGAAATCTTAGGGATGTTTTTAGGTGGAGGGAGATTGATTTTATTCAGAATAAGGGCACAATTTTGGGCACAAACTCACCATCTTGTTTCAGTGTTATGTAACTGTGAAATTAGATTTCTTTTGTTATCTCGTTGTAAATATGTAAAGAAACTGGTTCCTGTCCGCATTGATGAGTAGTCCTATGGTAGCATATTGTGTTGGGCCATTTAGTTTTCAAATAAAGACAAAAAATAAAAAATAAACAAGTGAAGTATTTTCTGTTGGTACTTCATCAAAAAATGTAAAAGAACCCCTCAAGGTTTAATGTGAAACACAATGTTTCTCACACACTAAAGACAGACAAATAAACATTAAAAAAAGACAACAGATTTATGCTTAATTAAAACCCAAAAGTTTACCAACTGTAAATTTCCTGTGTCTAAGCAGGTAAGCAGTATTTCAAAAGAGTTTATGTTTTGTAAACAATAATTAATTTGGTGTTAAGATATGAGGATTTTTTTTCTGGTAACAAACTGCCACAAAGTATAAATCAGATCTTTACTTTTGTGTTGAATGTCTGTTTTATATTCATCAACAATGACAAAAAAAAAAAAAAACTTTCACTTTTCTGAAAAATTCACCAACTGCACAATTCTTAAGTAGTAAGTAGTATAAAGTATGTAGTATTTCAAAAGATCAGAAGAAATCTTATTTTGTTGTTAATCTGTTGCAAAGAGATGAGCATGTTTTCGGGTCACCAACTGCCACAAAGTAAACATGTGACTTTTACTTTTGGAAAAGTAAAAATTAGAAGGCAGTGCATTAACATTAGCACAAACATTGATGTAGCTACTGCCCACATTAGCAGTAGTCTTTTCACTAAAATAAGCTTTTTAGCTATTTTGTTTGTTTATTAGCCATATTTTGTATACTGAATGGAGGAGGTCAATGTAAGACAACATGCTAGTTACCCTATAACTAGCATGATTCAGTGTAGACACACATGCCACTTGCAGCATTTAGGCTAACATTAGCATTTTGGCAAATTTTAGCTTATGCACTAATTTTGAATGGAGTAAGTCCATGTTACTCAACATGCTTGTGACTCTTCACATACTACTGAGTACACTGTAGCTTACATTAGCATTGATGCTAATTTTTAGCATCAGAATGGTGGGTTCGGGTTTCTTCAGAAATTTTCTAATTGATGTTATTATGGGGTCACTGCTGCAGTATTTGAGCAGTGGGATACATGGGTGGTGTATAACGCTGACTTCGCCATTAAGGTTTTCTTCATTTCACTTTCCATTTTCATTCTTTTTCTATAAGCAAATTTTTACTTACCGTTTTTCCATTCAGCTTTGCCTCTATGCTTTCATCATCACTTGTTTATTTTCACCCTCCGTCTCCTCCTCTGCTCTTTCTAGTCTCTACTTTCTATTTACAAATCTCCCTCAATTTCTGCATCACTACTCCTCTTCTTTAATCTCCCATACAGATGAGGGAAATGTAAATGCAGCCCATAAAAAAATCAAAAACATATTGGCTGATAAAAGATTACAATCCCGAACTGAATTAAAATAAACCCAGAATAATTTTACACAGAAATAAAATAACAGTCTGATTCCTTTTCTTTTGTCTTTCTCTAGAGCCTCAGTAGCTTTGCTGAGATGGCACATATTTGTTTATGATTGCCTTTGACAGAGTGTGCATGCATGCATTTGAGCGAGCATGCATTTGCATAGTTTTAGGAATTTATTTTGATGCAAATAATGTGAGTTTGACAGTACAAAGTCTCTGTAAGCCCTTTTTCTTCCCTCTTTCAGCTTCTCATTGAGTTTAGTTTTCCATTATTCCCAGTTCTGCATCTTTTAAATAATCCCTTTCGTATCCTCTGACCTGCAGAGTGTGCAGGACTTCTTGAATCATTTCTCTTTCACATGATTCAGTACAGACCTTAAAGTGTTATTGGAATCACATGTGGTGAAATTCTAGGAAGAGATCTTAAAGAAGCTCAATAGTTGGTTTAGGTAACTGTATCATTCCACAAAAAATAAATAATGTCCTATGTATTTAATAAAATGTGAAAAAAGTGAATTTACTTAGAAAATGTATATGCAGAAGCAGAAAATCAAACAATTTTAACAATGAAGCACTCCTTTGTAGCAGTAATTTATTGAGGCACATGCCATTTTAAATATACTTTATACAATTCAGTGTAATAGACAAACATAATGGGCTTAGGGGGATGAATAAGTAAAAATGAACTCAATATATTTGGATTAATTTCCCAGGTGATTTCATTGCTATTTGGCTTAATAACTCTCTTTAACAATATAATTTTGTCGCACAACATGCTGGTTTCAGCAGAATTATCCCTGATAAGCCTCAATACAACACATGCACTGCAATAAGCAACAGACAGAGCCAACTGATCATTAGCCGGTGAACACTTCAGGGTGTTTGTCAGCAAAAGAGCCCAATGTTTCCCTCAGGAATTGTTGAGGTCAAATCGGAGCAAGAGGAAAAGCGATAAGTGCGTTTTTTTTTTCCTGCACAGATACAGCTCTTCGTGGATAAAACTGCAAATACAGCACCCTGCTGGTGACCCTGTTAAATACCATAAATTTTTAGAGCAGCATACTCACACCAACAGATTTAGAAAAATCCAACTTTTTTTCTTACATTAGGATGAAGAGAAAACATCCCCAGATTAAGAAAAACTTTTTTTTTTTTTTTTTTTTTTTTTTACAAAACCACAACATAACAAAATGAATTAATATGCTGGTAATACTTCTTACAATTCCCTTGTCCATCCATGACAGTCAAGTCTTACCCCATGATATTTTGTAAGGCTGGAGCCAATGAAGCATACTCTACAATCTTTCTAGATATTCCACAGTCCTGGATCTGCTCTTATGCTTTCTTTTCCTCAGTTTACAGGATTTAGGCCAGGGCACTGAGATGTCCATGAAAGAAGGTTGATTTATTTTTGTCTGGTGAACAATGGTTGGGAGCAGATTCTTCTAACTGTTAAGAGATTTGGTGACCCGAGATGACATTTTTTGCAACAGCTTTCCAAAAAGTGAGATATTGTTTTACATGCCTTACAATGTTGCTCACTATGTGTCTGGGTAGGATAACATTGCACCCTCTTCCAGTCTCGTTTTATCACACTTTCAGTTGTTTTGTACATTTAAATGCGTCTGTCAAATTATTCAAACCTTGTCACCCCCTCACCTGTGGTGATGCTGCACCAAGAAGTACTAAAGGAAACAGTACAAAAACCTTTGAGTGCAACTGCCTTCATCATAAAATACAAACAAGAATAGAGTAGCATCAGGTTTTAGCAGTTTAGCATTCTGTGGTCCACTTTGCATTTACATAAGCATTCGAACGCCGCTACAGTTCACTTCAACCAATTGTGTTCTAGATTTTTAGGGGGACCAGAGATTGCTTTTTTGGTCTCATCAGAATTCGATTGTGTATTCACACCTCCCCGAAAGAACCAGGCTAGAATTTGTATAAAGCGGACCAAAGCTGGTGAGAATGCACCCTAAATTTCAATAAATTTCATACATTTCCCTCTGCAAAGTTTTTTTCTAGGCTTAAAAGTTGTTTTCAATAAAAAACAGTATAAAATTAATAAACATTTTCCAATTTATTTTACTCTTTTACAAAGGACAGTGGCAGTAACAACATTCACTCACTTCTAGACCGCCGAAAAAGAAAATGAGAAAGAATATAATTTGCATCAGTATGTTTCTTTGTATAAACAACATTTAGGGATTCTTAGAAATCCTAATTATTTGCAATATTATTGCAAAGCTTCATAAAACATTATGCATTATATTGGCTGTCTAATCTTGTTTATTTATGTAAACAGAAAAACACAAATTTGCTAAGCCCCCCTACCCCCAAAAAACACCACAAAAAACACCACAACAAGGTGAAACATGTTTTACATTTCACCAGAACAAGTGAGTGAGATAAGATCATGTTGTTGGGTAAAGGAGACTTACGACTTATGTGTAAAAGGTTCGGTTGAAATCTCAGTTTAAAACCAGACAGTAAAGATTGATGTCCCAGATCAGCCTTCACTGCCATCTTATACAATACTACTCTGTATTTATGTGAATAACAGAGTTCTGACCTTTATCTGAATCAAACTTTAGCTAAAAGCTGCAATGACACATCAGAACAGTGAATATGTTCCACGGCTCCGAATGGCAGGAGACAATAACACAGCCTGACAGCGCAGTGTGAATATTATGTAAGGAGGAAAAGGACAGCCAGGATCATGTGAAGCTAAGAGACGGAAAGCCTCTCCTCTGGGAGATGGATGCAACCCAGTGACAACGTATTGGACCAAAACCTATACGGTGGCTGCTATAAAATTATCAACCACATGCAAGTTTTTAGTACAAGTTCTTTGGATTTTCTGCATTTCAGTTGCATTTGTACCTTCCCCCATCCCACAAGTTAACACTTTGTGTAACCTCCTTTTGCTCTCGTTAGAGCTGTGCATCTTTAAAAAGTATAGCTCAAACTCAAGTTAGATGGAAAATGTCAACTTTGAATTATTCAAACATGTGAAAATGTTTTCATAAAACCTTTTCTACTGTAACCCTGGCAGTGATTGGAGTCATTGTCCTGCTGGTAGCTGAATCTGATCTTGTTTTAGACTTCACCAAAATGTATCCATTATTGTGTGCTGTGTTCCTTGGTCATCATGTTGCGGTTTTGTAAAAGAAGAACAAAAATAACATGTATTCTTTTCCTTCCACTTTGCAATTATTCTTTTTATTTATAAAAAAACCATTTGAATATTTTATTTAAGGCAATGTGTATGACTAGATTTAATGTAAGGAAGCAGCAAATTATGTTCATCAAAGTGTCAAAGTTTTGTTCCTCTTTGATTCGGCAGGAGAAAAGACTGACCTACTACAACTAGAGTCAGAATAAAAAGCTGAATATAAATTTGGCCTTCCTAACTGAATATATTACACAGAAATGTTGTCTAAACTTATAGAAACATCAGCTAAAAAGGTATAAACTTTGCAGATTGTCCAGCACTTTTCTCTCCATGTAAAAGCAAATCTCCTTGCTAAAATGTTTTATCATGAAAAGCTGCATTAGTGCCCTGCAGCAGCCTTGACAGTGGCCTAGAGAGAAATGCATACAGTATACAGTCTCAGACATTTCATTGGATTAATCAGAAATTTTTGAAGCTCTCCCCTCTTATTCCCACCAGTGGAGGTAATTGCATTAGCGCAATGAAGTAGAGAAGAAGTTAAGTCGACTCGTGTCTTAGCTCTCACTGCCTGTGCGATAGAGATGTTGGAGAAGGAGAACTGACTCATGAGTTCGAAAGTGAATAAATTAATCTATTCCTTACTTTAATTTTAAGTGTAGGAGTTACAATTTAAGATAAGATTCCATTAAAAAATTAAAAGGCGACTCCAGATACGCTAAAATGCAACAGTGCATAATTTTTATTTTATTTACTACCAAATAAAATTCTTATATTTTTATAATCTATAATCTGTGACAGTAAAGTTGTTTCATTTAGCAAATTCCCACTTTCTAAATTGCAAATTCAGCTTTTTGGGGATTTCCAGTTATTTTTCTTATTGGGAACCAACAAGTATAACGAAACCAAGCACTAGTTCATATTCTTCAAAATAATTATGAATAAATGTCATTTTATTTAGTAAATAAATAAATAAAATAACAAAAAACACCAAAACAAGGTGAAACATGTTTTACATTTCACCAGAACAAATGAGTGAGATAAGGTAATTTTGTTGGGTAAAGGAGACTTACGACTTATGTCTAAAAGGTTGAAGTTTCAGTTTAAAACCAGACAGTGCTGATCGATGTCATGTTGTTTTGTGTATGGTTCACAAAAAATGTTTTCCTGACAGTCACAGCTGGTAAGAAACAAAGATGCCCATTAAATTCAATAGAAAATGAATGTGGGTCATTTTGGACCCACTTATGGAAGAAAGGGGTGGTAATATAAAACATGCTATTTCTTAAAAAGTGTAAAAGGTAAATAAAAATTTTTAATTGTATGATATCAATAACATGTTTGTTGAGGAATACCTGGAATATGAAGTGATAAAAACTTTCCATTACAAAGATATTGCAAAAAGATGACCTCACCGGTTCCAAAAGGACCCACTTATGCATCAGAGGGTTAAGACAAATCTAGACTGAAATGTGCCTCTTATTATGGCAGATGGTCTTTTTAAATCAGCTTTCCTATCTAGCACCAACTGAAATCTCTCCCTCATTTTTCTGTTTTCTATCCCTTTTCACATCATGTACTCACTTTCAAGTTATAAAGATTCGGGGCAACAGTCAAGGCAGGCTAATCCTGTATATGTTCAACAAAAGGTTCATAAGCTGCATTTTGCTGTATTTCCACTCCACTGCCTCCTTCCATGTGGATATCCTGTACCAGCAGCTGCTGACTGAGACTATTCTGTCGGACCATACCTTCCACTCAATGCTTCATTTCTCTCCCTCTATCCTTTCCTCTCTGCTCTTCCTACTTGCTTCTCTAATTTTCTCCCGAAGCAACTTTCCTCCTCTGTCCTGTTACATCTTCCTTTTTGTCAGCACAGCCCTCATTATTGTGTGTTTCATAGCGATCGACCATAGAGGGTAGAAACAAGATTGCACCAACTTGTTAGAAGATAAAAAATAAATAAATAAAAATACTAAAATACTCACTGAGTAAGGTCACAGCACATGCCAGGAATCACTTGTTTGGTTACAGAAACTACAGTATCCTACTGCGGCTCAAAAACATGTTCCAATTTAAGTGGAAATACTGTCCAGGGTTCTCAGACACTACAGTATTTTACCATTTGAAGATAGAAATATTCACATTGGACACTGTTAAAATATATACAATCTGTGCATTGTGGAGGAAGGGAGAATCATCAGAAGAAGCATGACAACAGAGATAAGTATTTTTTGAGTTGTTAAAGGAGAGCTCTTTCTTTTTTAAGGGTTTGAGGCCTGAAACAAGGACAAAATGGTTATTACTTCTGAAATTATTAAAGTAATAAGTAATTTTCCAAACATTGCTGATTCATTCTGCAGACCCAGCAGCAGGATATTAAAGTTTGTTTAAATTTCTCCTACTTCTGATTAAATTTAAAGGAATTATCTCATTTACTAAGTACATCTTAGGAGTCATTACACATCTACAAACGTTTACTGTACTTTATTCAAAAGGGAAACTAGCATGAAGCTAAAAAAAAGTTTTGGTCTATTAAGATGCAGAGTAGCTGCATTTTAAATTCAATAATTCAGTGTAGATTTTTTTCCAACACTACTTGAAATTTTTGGAACAATCTAAGTTTTGCTGCTGGTGTGTGGGTGTGAGTGAGTGTGTGTGTCTAAACTGACATCCAGGTTATAATTAAAACCATCTCTCTGGTTGGTTGTGGCTTTGGGATTCTGGGACCAGTTGCCGATACAGAAACAGATTCTGTGGGAGCAACGTCACACTCTGATGACTTTTAAGATGTAACCTTTTCAAATCAATAAAGCTCACAGAAGGTCAGATGGACATTTGCACAAACAAATTTTGATATGAACTGCATGATGCCTCAAACTTAGATCACCAAACGCTGATGTTGCTGTTTTGGTCCTCTGCTGCTTCCTTTTGTCAGTTTGTCTCCTCTGCACATTGATTCAAGTTTATTACGCAGCTTCCTCAAGATAGTCAAGCTGTCTTTTGTTCCTTGACAGTAAAAAGAAAATGTGAGTGCTTGCTGCTTATCTAATGAGCAAGGGAGATGTTTCCTCTTCTTCTATGACACTTGAGGATACTTCTATTTCCGTACACTCAGAAAACAAGCTCTTCTGCACTTTTCTGTCTTTACTACTGGCTATAGTTTGTTTAACCTGCAGAGGAATTATAAGCCTATGATTTAAACACAGATTTAGATTCCTCTACTCGACAGCTCATGCCATGTTTTAGGGACACCAGCAGAGTAGGTGAGGCCTGAAACAAGGACAGGATAGTCAAGATGACAGGCATTTAACAAAATCAGACATCCTTGCTTCAGAGCTGTCTGTTTAAGGAAACATCAGGAAAATCTGTCATGACACAGCTGCATCAATTAGCCCCAATTTTTCTTCCTATCTTTCACACTATTTCATTATTTCTGTCAGATGACCATTAAATTGTAATTTTTAACAAAATAAATTACACACTCTTCCTGTTATTGATGCAAAGATATTTTACTGCAGCTGCATAATCTTGAACAGAAAAATCCAGACATTCACTTGAGTACTTTCATTCGGTTGTTACGTCATAAAAAATATTTTCTTTAACAAAATCATCAATGCTATTTAGTATCTCTATCAATTCCAATGAAATCAATGTGAGGGTGATTTGAAAAATCTACGCTTTGATTTTTTAAGTTCATTAGATATCCAAGAACATTTTTAACTATAACTAATAACTCTTTTTTTTTTTTTTTTCTGGGGAAGAAATATGACGTAACACAGAATCTAAGGAGAACTACGGAACTGCATGCTATATGTACTGAACCGTCATCCTCTAGTATTTGCTAAACCTGCTGTTTAGCTGGTATCTGGTGCTTTAGTTTGACAAGCCTAATACTTTTATTGATCTTATTCCTACCGTTTTGGGTAAAATATCAAATCTATCTGTTCTTGCAGAGTATGTTTAGGCCTTCAGATGTCCATTTTCTTCTGCAATTGCTGACAACTGTCTGTGAACACAAATTCTGTGGCTCTTTTTGTGCCATTTTCCTGACTGATACCTTTACACATCAGATCCTTTTTTTGGTCTTTAACTTCTCTGCAAACTGTACGTAAAGCATACAAATGAGAAAATGGCAAGAAAATCCATCAAGGAGAGCTGAACTTTATTTCCAGATAATCAAATTCTCTATAATTGACTGCAGAAAAATAAGGAATGATGGGATTCAATGCTGGTTTAACATTTTAATCCAAGAGTATACAAAAAGTCAGTGCAGGTTCACTTATTTTACCAACTCAATTCATGAAGGGAAATGCTAAATTTTATTTACACATATACATATGTTTTTAAGCCTTTATTTCTGGTAAGTATTTGGATTTTCTGCTTACAGCTAATCACATTTAAGATTGAAGTTAAAAACTGCCCAACATGTGAATTGCGATCATAAATGGCTGACAAGATTTGATCTGCTCTCCAGCTGCTTTATTGGGTCAAATACATAATTAGCTACATCTAAATTGTCACTCTGAATTTAAAAAGGTACACTGGTTTTACTATTCTCTATTTGTTAACCCAAGGCTAAGTTTAGTAAAACACAATAAAAGTACTTTTTTGATATCCATCATTGATTGTCAAGTCCTGCAGCTTTGTTACAGTCCTTCCTTTCATTTTCAGCTCCTTGACAAAAATATTCTAAAAATAACAAAAACAAAAGTAAAAAGTGAGATTTCAAACACTTCTCATTTCTTGTTCGTCTGACCTAACCCTGATTTGTGACTAAACTTATCAAAGGCTTGACACGTTCAAAGGGTTGCTCTAAAAATACCATTGTCGAGGCTTCAGAGAAGCGCTCACTGCTGTGACTGCATGTCTGTAAGATGCTGGCTCAAGCACAGCTAAAAGTCACAGCTGGGAGGTTTACTGAGCCAAAGGGTAAAGGTCAGCGATAAGAGTGACAGAAGGTGGTTGGTAGCTGTCCAATGCTTTAACTGCGTGCTCAGACTTTGTCCTTATTGATGATATCATCCAACATTTGGTTGAGGTCTGGCTGGGGGAGTGGCACATATCCTATCTGACTGAAGCCCACCTCATGCAGCAGGGACAGCTCTCCTCTGGGCTGAGATGAAGCTGGCAGGACCCATTTCAGTCTGCCGCATCAAAACCAGCACAAAAAAGGAAATTGCTGGAGGGAAGCAAGCAAACAAGATGTGAAGAGATGGATGGCTGCTGGGCTGGAGAGAAGTACTAACCGAGGGAGGGGGAAGGTGCTGAAGGTGAGAGCAGGAAGTGTATAAAAAAGCAATTTAGTGGTTTAGTTGATGCTCCTTTTTCAGAGCAGCCTTCAAAGAGAGAACAGATGGAGGCTGGTGGACACATCAGCTGCTTGCTTGGTTCAAACTCATGAACTATGTCTTCTAATTCCAGCTGAGCGAAAACCAGAGCACACTCCTTTGCCACTGTGCATTCTAACATGGCTCTCTTATTTCTCCATCTCTTTGCTCCTGTCTTACAGCTATTTTTACTAAATCCAGTGAGACTCTGTCTGCTGGATATTTAATTAGTTTACCTCGGATGTTCTTCCTCTCTGCACCCGACCACATTTGGCATTATCTAAACCCTTGAATTTCAAATTAAATCTACAAATAAGCTTTTCTTCAGGAGATCACTCACTTTACTCCTTGTGAGACCATTTTTTAGGGGTTGCAGTATTAAATGTGTAACAATGGCCAGTTATGCAAGAGCATATATATAGTATATACAAGCCATTCTTTTCTAATACCAAGACAGCCTCCAAGGAAAATGTGCTCTAAAACAGATCGACCTTGTTTATATTTCTGTGAAGGAGTTTCACTCAAATTACAATCTTGTGACTCGAGATCTTATTCTTATTTGTAACAACATGTCATAAATAGTGGTGGGGGTAGGAATCACTGAGAAGACAAGAGCAAAAACTGCCCTGCTGATTCTAGTCAAGACCAAGGGACCTGCATGGGTGTCATGTTAAAGGTGCAAAATCAAGAAACCAGGCAAACCACAGACTGACTTGGTATCAAAAAGGAAAAAAAAATGATAGGTTTGAGTGACAGAACACGCAGCAGTGGATACCATTTTCCTATGACACAAACAGTAAAACAGAGGACAATATTATCCCAAAAAAATATCTAATATATTTGGAGGTCAACAAATTATTACATGTACGTCCTGATAACCCAAGCTAAAAATAAATTAATATAGACCTAAGCCAGGGTTTCAAATGGATTTTAAGAGAGGAACAGATCTGCAACTTCCATTTCACTTCATAAATCCCATCTCTGTTTATCACAAATTGAATTTATATTACCATCCGCCTGTCTGCTACTAAATGGGCTAAAAGAAATTAGAAATTAACTAAATATGAATATATGAATTATTTAAATAACTGAAATATTTCAAGTATTGTAATTTAAATGGAACATCTTGTAATTGTTAGTTACCTTCCTAAAGGGAGACTCACCATCTGTGATATGACATATCATGAAGGTTCTTCAGATACAAACTAAGGTATTTCAGCAGTGATAGTGATGGGAGGTACTAGAAATAGGCAGGTTCAAGAGAGGAAGGTTATACTTTCACCTGGTGTCATGTCCCAACCCAGACAAAAATCACCACCTGAGATTTTTGGTCCTGCTTGGTTTTAGTTTTAGCTATAAAAGCACAGCCTCCTCTCCTTAATAGCTCATCCCAGGGTGTATTTTTTCAAGGGCATTTCTACTTAACTGATTCAAAAACAACAACAAAAAAGACTGAATGGTGGACGGTGGGGGTTTACAAATAAAGCCCTGTATAACCTTTGTTCTGAACTCTGTTCTCTTATTTCTTGTGGTTCTTCTTATACTGAGATTGAGTTCGTGACTTTTATAGAAAGAGATAAATGTGCATAACAGAGAGAACTGCCTGTAAGTTAGAAAAATGAACAAAAACCTATTTCTATTCTACTCAGCCCCACAAGACAGTTTGTTTAGCTCCACTGCACTCTGCGAGGTTTTTCAGACCTGTCAGGGTGAGTTCATGGCTGCAAATATAAATTAAAAATAAAGTATAAAAAATTTTTTCTACAGTTTCTTGCATTTTGACAAACAAATAACTAATACCTCCTAAGCTTTAATATGCAGTTTAGCTTTTTATATGTTTTCATTTTACAGGTATTTTGCAGAAAAAAACCTTCATGCCACCAGTGGTTCTTTGCTTCAAGCCTACAAAATAAAACTGACAATGTTTTAAATATCTCTAATGAGAGATTAAAGTATTTACGGATAATGCTACATATTACCGGTAAATTTGTAAATCTGAGACACAAAAGAGATATCTTTTTACAAAGTAACAACAGTGAAAACGCTGCTCTAAAGTGGGAAGATAAGGTTGTAGAAAACATTACGGTCATCTTTCATATTTATAAATTTGGAAGTTGAGGAAAAAGCTGTAAAAAAAATGTATGATCTAACAGAGAAACAAAAAAAGGACCAGCCTTTAAACCTGAATATTTATCAAGAAAAAAACAGAAAAAAACTAAAAGCCCCCAAAAGTTACAGAGCTCATCAGTCTGTTATTAATATTTGGTTTGGTTTTGTGCATATTTTTTTATATGTATTTATATGTTGATTTTTACAATTGTAAAAAAAAAAACAACAACAAAATTCTAGGAACTTTTATTTGGTAATTTCTGACTTCTTATCTGTCTGGTGTATATACATCACATAGCAGAACCCTATCTCTCTTAGCCTCTCTTCAAAACGGGTAAGAATAGAGAACATACCACTCAAGTGGGTTAATTGGACTATGTGTTTTAGGCAGATTACACAAAGACTCAGCTTTTTGAGACTAAACAATCCAGCTGAATCTGTTGTGAAACAAATTATGAAAATATGTAAGGGAACTTTACGCACTGTAGAAGATCTGTAACACAGGCCTTTTTCTCCTCCGTAAATCGGGAACTTTATTAGTGTGAAATAAAGTAAACTTTGGAAATGTTGCCTGTTGATTTTATGTTAACTAAAGTCAGACAATTAGCTATGTTTTGATTCTGAAACACAATGTGAGAAAGTTCACATTCGTTCACTAAATGTTTTTATCTTTCCTCCACATTATCTCATATATCAGAATGGCTAAAATAGCCCAGTTGAAGTGCAGGACAATATCTCTGGGGAAATCTACAGCATCTAATAGCTGAGTGTTTGTTTTCCTCTAATAAAAACTTAGTGGTTTAACTCTATCTGTCATCAGTTTGGCACATTATTGCAGACATATGAGCACACACAACCCTCTCACACGGCAACCATAGATCTCTTTTTATCACATCTTACCAGATTCAGAAAAAACAACTGTAATCTTCTCAACACTGTTTTGCTTCACACAGTCAAACAGTGCCTTTCTCAAATGCTCTATTTCAGCTTTCTTCCAACATAGTAACTCTGAGTGGAAAAGATAAGCCTCACACTGTGAGGGCGACACACACACACGCCATACAGCAGAAGAGGAAAACAGAGGATACAGAATATAGATACAATGAAGATGTAGGTGGCACTGAATCTGTGGAGCAACGTCCTGCTGTCTTAAGCTGTGCGTCTTTATAATTAGTTCACTTGAGCCGAGTTTGCTGAATGCAAATGTAACTGACATCATTTTTTCTTTGAAGCTGACTTTGACGAGCTGTAAAGAAACACCCAAGTGACATTTTTCAGTTGAGTGAGAGGGGCTTATGGGATCACATATCAGGGAATATGTAAAACTGCAAGTACATATCTGTACAGATTTTAACTTCAAACGAAGCATCAAGCCCCAAAGATGCTGAGTTACTCATGAGATCATCAGTTAACCAGGTAATTAAACAGAACCAAGTACGAGAGAATCATGCATCCAAGATGAATCAAACTAATTATCAACCAAATGCCTGAATGCAACCAGGAAGACCCAACTCATCTTCCTGTCAACCTGTCAAACAACTAATGCCCTCCTGGATTTGACTCCAGCCAACACCCACTGCAACATAATTAGTGAACTTCAGCTTGACACGAAAAGCTGACTGAAGCACTTCAAAAGGTTAATTTATGAAATAATCATTCTCCTTCTCTGAACAGTTGTAATAAATCATCTAAATGAAGAACTCATGTGTCACTTTTAGCTGACGTGTCCAATTTTCTACAGAGATAGGAGAAATAAGGAATAATGGATGACAGTGCATATATTTGTGACGCTTGTTCTTAAAAGACAATGAAAATTAATCCTTAGGTCCGACACATCTCTATACTTTTCTCAAAAAATTCTGTATCAAATCTCATATTTATTTGTTTGGCCTCTGCTGGAAGATGTAGATTTAAGCTCAAAATTATTGCTTGTATCAGGTTTTAAGGGCTAAAGGAGGAAGCAAAATTCTGACTAATTTCAACAAAATGAAAAAAGGAATCAAAAGCATAGCAAAATGTCACTTTTTTTGGCCCATTTTTGTAAAAAGTGAATTGGAAACAGACCAATCAACTTTACTTTCGATCCTCCTCACTTACCGGTTATAGATGTCGTCATCCTCTCCTCCCCAGCCCCAGTACTCATTTGGAAAGCCATTGATTTTTAGAAACTGCTTTTTACTGAGCCCCGAAACTCCTCCAAAGTAGCCAGCATAGGGCAACCTGCAGAACAGAGAGGAAAGACATGGGAAGCAGAAAAGGTGAGAGGAAGTTAAGAGAAGTAGTAGATGAGTCCAGACAACATAAAGAAACATTTCAAATATACTGTACATATCTATTCTAAATAAACAATTTTCTGAAAATGAATTCTGTAAACAAGCGAAAACATTCATTTGGAGGATTGGTAGCACCACTTCTCTGCTGAATCAAAACAAGATTTTATTCTGCTTCTTAGTTCTCTGAGGAGCAAGATGTCCTCAGAGAACTAAGAATTTCAATAGAAAATACAACTTCTGACATTTTTATGTTCAGCCTGGAGAAGATCTTATTGTAGATCAGTTTATTTAAAACATCATAAGAATATTTTATCTTTGACAATTTGACAAGAGACAGACATAGAATACAGCAAATTTTTGAAAAAGTTGCACCAGAAAGCATTGTTGTCAATTTAAATTTATGGACATTTGTAACCCAAGATAATTATTTGATTCTTTCCTACTTGCTTTTCATCTCAGCTGTTGTTCATGCTGTTGTTTGGCAAAAGTGACTTAGTCACAACTTATCGAAATGCACCATACCACTCCATGCATCAGCTAAAACTACAATATTCATTTGCTCAAATAAAACTTAAATTAGGACGAAAGTAAAAGAGTCAAAATATCTGACATACATTAAGACACAATGCTTTGAACAGGTTAGGCATTGTATCTTCTGCTTCTCAAAGAACCCAACCATCCATAAACTTATCTTTTATTCATAGTTAGTGTTGCAGAGGCTGCTGGTGCCTGGTTCCAGCTGTTAATGGAACTACAGGTCAATTTACTCCTTTTACAATTTGTACCTCTAACTTGTACCCATTGCCATTTAGTGTCTTTCTACATCAATTTAATACCCATAGTTGTCAGTTTTAGCACGACAACTAAAACTGACAGATATGTTCTTGAACTAGTACAGCACACTTTATCTCTCTTGGTAGAAACATATTTCCTTGAGCTGTAATGATACATAACTCAAATTTCGGATTTAATTCAATTCTCGTTTAACTCTGTATCACCTTGTACTATTATTTTAGTTCTTATTACAGTTTGAGCCAGTAGAAACTAATTAAGTATGACATATTGCAATGCTTGATCACCAAACCTAAATGAATTAATAATCAACCTCCTGCTGATATATACTGTATTTCTTATGGCAGTCATATAACCATTTTCCCATACAGTAGGCTATGAACAGGTTTTAATATTACATTTTTAATGGTTAAAGATCCCCCCAGGGAAGTATGAATTGACGCATGGTCAGTTCAAAATGTCCTGAGGCAGATATCTGTCATACCATGTCAGGTAAAATAAAATGATCAATCTACTATGGTACAAAATGACCAGATATTCACACACTGACTCACAACTATGGGAGATTTAGGAGGTGCCATTAACCTAACAGCAGCAGGAGAAAAATCTTACACAGACAAGGAAAGAGCATCCAAACTCTGCACAGTACAACATTGCTTTGGATTTAAACCCAGGACCTCCACTACAATGATTAGACTTTCAGGAAACCCGTTTAGCCGACATTCCCAATATCTTCTAAATCACTGCAGCATCATGGGAGGGCAGGCGCTTATCTTATGGGTGAGAGGTGAGTTTTCCAGTCTGTCACAGGACAGCACAGAGATGTAGGCAACCATGAACCCACACCGAAGGTCAAACTAGAGGCCAAAAAACCCCTAAAAATCAGACCAACTTATAATAGGGATTAGAAAGATTATTATGATGGATTGGCGACCTGCTCAAAATGTGTCCAATACTTTCTAGAGATAGGAAGCAGCCCCCAACGATGCTTCCAGGACAAGCAGGTATAGACAATTGATGGGTGGATCAAATAGCAAGATCAGCGTGGTTAACATTATTAACATTATTAACTGTAAACATCAATCCCCGTTTGAATACTGAACTAATCCCTTCAGCGATTCATCCAAACATCCCTGAGGTGTGCATGGACTGAGATCGTGTGGCAGACGGTTTCTTTTTGTTGTGATAAATATTGGGTACAAAAGGACAAAACTGGCAAAGTACAACATTGTGAAGGAGTGAAATGACCAGCCAAAATCCTGCTCTCTGTTGTAGCAAACTGAATCAACAGCAGACATGCCTCAACAAAAAAGACAAGTACTTCACTGATGCTGAAAATAGCCTTCTTCAAACAGTATCAATATTCACTATGAAGAGTGTTGTGGTTAGCATGGCCTGCTTTATTAAGGTGCAAAAACGTTGGGTTTTTGAGCTTCCAGCCAAACTATCACCAGTCATGACTGGTCAAGTCATAAAACCATTCCATTCATGCCAAAGGATGATTTTTTTGTCAACACATCTCTTCTGAAGCTGTGAATGGCCAAATGTGCAAAATTTCAGTTTCAAAAGATTATTTGAATACAAAATGAACACATATTTTCCAAGGGTCAGGCATTCGAGCTTTGCTTCCAAATATGTATTTAGCCAACTGGATGGACTTTCCCTACACTCAGTCTACACACCAGATTTATGTGTTAGTGACTGGGAGTAGAGAAAATGTAGCTTGATTGGTATGTTATAACAATATTTACTTATATTGTGTTTTTTTGTGTCTCTTGTATCCTGCAGCCAAGATCTCCACCTAAAATGCCTGGTTTTGGGAAGATGGTGAGAGTCTAGGAATTGAAACAAATCCCAGTGGAGGAAGAATGTGCAAACTCCACCCAGAACAGCTCTGGCTGGGATTTGAAGCAATGTCTCTGTTTCTGTGAGATAATATCTCCAACAGCTGCTCCATATTACCACTACTTTAAAGAACCCTTTTCAGGGAAACTCCATATCAAAGTGATGGAACTATGAGTTTTCTTTTTATGTGCAGATTTACCTAACACAATTGACATTTAAATAAGGCATTTATGTCTGTCTGGCAATCTGATCTTTTATGTTTCTTGTCATTTTCAGACTTTAAGTGGATAATTTATGGGTGACTTTTAACTGTAATAGGATAATCCATAACCCTTTAGTCCAAACGTGGTATGAATTGACTCAATGTAAAATACAAAATAAGAAATCAAAAAACTCTGAACAGACTTCCGAAGCAGTTTCTCAGCAGTTGTTTATAAAACAAGTTGCCTTGTTAGAGTGAATGCTAGGAAGCTTCTAATGATGAGTTCTCACATGTATGAATAGTGAATTAATGAGGTGAATTAATTTTCAAACTGATGAATAAACAGGGATATGTACTGAGTATGGAGTGTGTGTATGCGTGTGTGCTTGAAAACACAGCCGACTAAAAAAGGAAGACAAGCGTTTTTACTTCTTGTCAAAAGTCACGAGGCTAGTGGAGTGGGACGGACGTCAGTGGGGGGTGTCATGACAGGCGCCTGGAGTCTAACCAGAGGGCTTTGCGTATGTTTGTGTACACCTACATGTGTGTACACTCTATGTTGTCAAACGTGTGACAGCTTCTTGTTGAGAGATGACAGGCAGAAACTAATGAGAGCGTATGTCTCAGCACAAGTTCTGCGAGCAACAATGTGGTCAGGAGGAGTGTGAGCAGGTGTGTTCAACAGAACACATGTTGAGGGGAACAAGAGGAAAGAGAGTGAGAAAATATAAAAATGAAAAAATGTATGTAATGCAAGCTCTAGCTTAAGAAGTGTAAAGATTTGTTAAAACCTTTTTATATTAATTGCTTATTTATAAGAAAAGTGTGATCAAAAATCCCTCCATTGGATCAGACGTCTTTGATAAATAAGCCAAAAGTTGAGCCCAGAAAAGTTCTTCAGATACTTTCAGCCTTGATTCTGCATGTTTTGGTCCAGGACCTGGGGACCAGTTTAAAAGCATTAAAAGACCTTTAAAAGAAGACTGGTGAATTTCAGAAGTAAATCAGACTGAACAGTGGGAATAAAAAATAACTCTTTTTGAAAGGCCAGTGGAGCATACACAGCTTGTATTGAAAGTAAACATCACACCATCTGTTTGAAGGCTTCAAGTGGGGAAAAAAAGGATAGTTTTTACAACAGGATGAAGATGATAAATGCATGTTCAAAACCACAGTTGGCACAGGCCACAGATTTTTAACCCAAAAACTCAATAAAAACTGGTGAAAAGACCTCGACAATATCAAAACTACTTATAAAGACTTTTTTGCACAAAGAATGTTTAAAGTTTTGATATGTTTAAAAACGTTTTCTGTCAAGATGATAGAAATAGACTGAATAATCTGATGAGTTAATGCATTTAACTCTTAATTATTCTCTGTAAAATTAAAGAAGTAAACTATAATGCCATTGATCCAAAAGTCATAAAGATGAACAGAATTCCCATCTAGCAGACATTTGCCACGTCTTCCAGCTTTGACCACATGTCAGACAAAGTGGTGGTCAGTCACACCTCCAGGTCTCTGGATTGTTGACTTCACATAAATAATAAAGTCCTAAATCATGTCTGTTGATTTCCTCTCTTCCAGTGTGCTCAAAGTAATGGTTTGAGATGAATTTGACAGTGCAGCTGCATTTTAAAGGTCATATTAAAACATTATAAATCACAGAGGCATTAAAGTACCCGGAGGCTTCAGCAATTTTTAAATTAGCCTCTTAGCTTTGAAAGATTTGGTCCCAAAGTAACATTAAAGTCGGAACAGATCAGGTTCCTTTTAAACTACAGCTGTTAACATTTAATCTCATGTATAGGCACTTGCAATGAGGGCAGAAATATTTGGACATTGATCACAAGTTTTGGTCTTTTTCACTTATGTTGAAAGAGACACAATTTAGATATACAGAAATTAGATATTTGTCTTATTTAAAGATGAACTACAGTGAAATCTCTATGTACAAACAAGACTGACTATGACTTTTTCAGAATATGAATGAAACATGAATGTCCTAGAAATGTATGTTCCTACACACACATTTGGCTACCGTATATGCCAGTCTGCACAGAGCCTGCAGCAAACTGGGCTTTGTTTTGCCACTAGTCTCAATGTTTTACTGCTTCACTCCCGATGTAATTTTATAACACACCTTGGGACATTTTTGAAAGGTTGTTAAAGTAACAACCTAAAATTCCCCCTGTCTAAACCACATGGAGTGCAGTATGTAGAAAGTAAAAATGGAAAAATTACTGGCATTTTGTAAAAAACTATTGATTGGATAAAACAAATTAAGCATCAAATTGAAGTTTTACTTCTGAAGTTTTTATGTCAAGTGCTGATATTGAGCAGCTTGTGTTATCTTGTTTAATGCCTCTGCAACACACTCATGAAACATTTACCCAGAAAGCTTTTAAGCATGTTTAAAAACAGCTGCAATGTAATATTCATACCAATATTAATTAAAAAGTTTCTATAAGATGTAATACTTTAGGAATCCTTCAAAAGAAGTGATTTGTATGTTGTTTGTTTAAAGAGATCTTGTTTCTTTTATGAAAAGATATGAAAAAGTCCTTAACATGTGCTCACATTCACTGTTATTACCAATTTTCATATCATTCACTAGATCTGTTAAGATTTAAAAAAAAAAAAAAACATTTTACAGCTTGAAAACAAACTGAAGATCAGAGCAGAACGTTTATCCTACAACTGCTTATTTTTCAGTTGATAATCACCTGCATCCGTTTTGAGCCCTTTCACTCAAGAACCTTCAGGCTCAACTCTTACGGCCATTTGTTATCGAGGAGCCAAGAGCTTGAATAAAACTATTTTGAGGGCTTACTGATTAATTACTAACAGGAAATGTCAGCTACAGCAGTGGTCCCCAACCTTTTTATTACCGATCAAGACTTGGCAATTTTGCTGCCCCGTGGGAGTGGAGGGAAGGAACTGTCAGATAATGCTTCTGCATGTTGGTTTTCCCGCTAAAGCCTTTTTTTTAACCCCGATTTTCCCTTTAGGACAATCTTACAACGTCCTGCAGTGTGTGCTGTGTTACGTGGTGGTGTGATCTAAAATCTTGGCAGGAGCAACACACCACACGAACCGATAGAACCTCTTGTACATCACCTCGTGTGTGGTCACATAAGTTTGAAAAATCGGTCGACAATCCTTAAATCGTGCCGTGTGATCCAGACCTAAAACTCACAAGCTCTACTCCTCTCATCTCAACCACTGCCCTAACGCTCTCTGACTCTGGTCGATATGGTAATGTTTACATATCCCTTCAAAATAAGACACAGATGCTCCACAAAAACGAACATTTTAGTTTCGTGAATATTTTAACTCACGATAACAACTAATGGGAGCCCTGAGCTTGTTTCTCTGCAACAAGACGGTCCCATCTGGGAGTGATGAGAGACAATGACACCCAAAGTTGCTTGTGCACAGGGTGCTTGGTCTCTACGTGGCGAAGCAGTTTGAAGGCTTCATTGCCTCATTAACGAGTCGGTCACCATATCACGCAGAGCGAGCTTGGTATGTGGGAATCACCTACCCAGATAAATTCATTCTCCTGTCTCTTCTCTGGGCATTTCCCCTTCACAAAGAAACTTTCCAAAGACATCTGATCTGCTTCTTACTCATCTTGCTGCTTGTGGGATCAATGTAACCGAGAGAATCCAGTTAAAGGATTTTCAAAATAAAAGATGCCCCAGACTCAAATAATACATAAAACGGAAATATTTAATTATTTAATGCGCGGCCTGGTACCAATTGGTCCACGGACCGGTACCGGTCCGCGGCCTGGGGGTTGGAGACCACTGAGCTACAGTTCTGCTTCCCGCCTGGCATTGTTTTTATTGCCAGATAGCATTAGCTTATTGAGCTGTACAGTAGATTGGAAGCACTGCAGCCCTGCAGGCATTTTTAGCTTGACAGCTCTGGAGCACTGAAAGCTACTATGTGGTGAGGTCGCATTTGTTGACCATGTATGGACTATTCATCAATACTCTTGGTGCGTTTAGATAATTGAGGTTAGGTGTGGTGTCATTATGCCAGCAGATAAAATAAGACCCAATCATTGAGGGCTTGGGAACCTCTGTGGTTTCTCTGAACTTAAAGGTCTTAAAAATTTGCATATTTCTTTCTCATTATTGCCTGAAGATCTCCTGGAAGACTTTGCTAGCAAAAAGATGGTCTAGTTGTAGTTAAAGCTTAATTATGAACAATGTAAAAGACTCAACTGCATTTAATCCTATGTGTTATGTGATATGTATTTTTAATTTCCTGACTTTCAAATGATTTGTAATTAATACATCAGTTTCTTTAGGTCTTGCATTTAAAAGGATTAATGACAGATATCAGAATGCTCCCCTGGATCTGAACCTGAAAATACAAAACAGAGAAAGCTCAGCTAGAATTAATGCAGGAATAAATAACAAGTGCATCAGTAGGAGTCCATCTTCGGCTATGAATAATTGCCTAGAGCAATAATTAACAAAATTAGTAATTTAGATCAGAATGAACAAGTCATCGTACCACCTGATTATTATGAAAATATTTGCCAAATATTTCAGTTCCAATTGTTGTTTAGACATATCCATGTTTTAAAAAGAAATGATGAAGGCATCTGAAAAGCACGTATATGCTTAAAAACCAAGAATTATATTGAAGAGTTTTGTTGGTGAGGTCAATCAGCTCCAAATTAATTATGAATCAATTTAGTTTAGAGAAACTGATAAACTTGGTATGTATTCCAAATAACCATTTAAAAATGCAAAAGTCAAAACTTTGAGGAAGTAATGGTTTATTAGTTTTTGACTGAATTGGAAATCAGCAACCTTTTTGGATCATTTATTCACAATCTATTTACCAATTTAGTAATTTGTATAATGTCATGATGTGGAATATCACAAAGGCATCAAGAACATAAATAACATACGATTTAAGTGGCAAACTGTTGCTATGTTAGCTCATGTTACGCAGTTTTGTTTTTAATGTTATCTGTAAACACTGTTATTATATATGTGTGCTTGTCTGGATTTACCAAAAGCAGAACACACTTTGCAATGATCAGCTTACCTGAAGCCAAACTTGTCCATTGCGATGGCAAAGTGCCTGGGCTGGTCATAACAGTGATACAGGTTCCGGTCGTCCATAGGGATCAGATCCACGTCACTGAAGATGAAACAGTCATACTCGGCGTCCTTTAGAGCCTCCGTGTAGCCAACATTCAGCAACTTTGCCCGATTGAATGTGTCTTCACCCAGCTGAAAAAGAAATCAAAATTTTGTGTTAAAACATAAACAAGGTTTTAGGTACCTTGTTTATTATACACATTTCCATTCAAGCACAATGGAGATGTGTATCATTTCTTTATCCTTTACTAATGTATCCCAACAGCAACATACATTCATAATAGCTACCTGAGTCACCCAAACAAGAACAGTGAGAGATTAAACGATGCAAATAACGGGTGGATGTGCTTCAGGTTATTTGTGCGGTACTGGAGTCCCTCAATTGAGATTATATGTGACATTTGTGACAGAAAAATCCAATACCACAGACATTATTTTCATATGGTTTTCGGTAAACTTTAAAATGCAAGATACAGCTGGATCTAAGAATTGTTATTTTGGTTTAAAGAATCTGAATTATATTTCAATGGTAGGCAAATCCTAATGTAACCTATTTAACTATTATGAAACTATGCTCCATGGTTCAACAGGATCAAACCTTGCAAAAATATACTGAAATACTTGAGTATTAAGTATCAAGCTTTGTGGAGTCTTGATAGACTCTACAAAGCAGCATTTCTCCTCCTCCTTGAAGTTCAGATACATTTAATTTTTTACTTAGCACAGGAGTCACTTAAGGATACCTTTTTCAAAAAAGAAAATATACTTTGCAATTAGTTTATTTACCAAAAATCTTTAAATTCAGCTGATGTTAGAGCAAGTAGCATTCATAATAAAAGCAGATGAGGAGCTAGCCATAGTGTTGGACTCTGGCCTTACTTGCATATCCTGCTCTGTCATTGATGGAGAGGAAAAATTATGAGTTTTGAAAAGTCAGGCATCCACTTGGATAAATAATTTTTTTTAAAAAAAGAACTAACTTAAGTTATTTTAATATTGGAGTAATAAATTATTTTCCATTTCACTTTAGGGGTGCTTGGTTGTTTCCAGAATGTGGGACCCCTTCGGTGGATCTAGCTCTCATGCTCTTCTCATTTTAGTAAGCTTAGCCACATTTTACCAAGAAATGTTATCTTCATCACTGTCTCAGCAAGTATCTCGCTTGGATTTCCTTACCTATGCTTTAATGCTAATTTTCCTCACCTCCAAGCACACAGATGCAATTTAATGCAACACATCATCAATAAACAACAGTATTTAGTGTCTGCTGTGCTGGTCTGTACAGTATTTATTGCTACATGCAGTATGAATTGATGTGTTCATTGACTAAGAGAACTGCCTGCCCCAGTGGAGTGTATCTGTATTTTTCAGCGCATCCCAGGTTCAAGACTTTGGTGAAGATAAATGAATTCTGGTCTGACAGCAGAGAAGTGTCAGGACAGTCAAGGTTAATATATCGCACAGTAATAAATTTAATAATAGAAAAGGTATTGTATATCTCTCTTAGTGAAGCCTTTCACTAAGGTTGGTGAAGTCTAGGTCTTTGCCAAGCAGAGGGAAGGTCAAGCAAAGAATGAAGTTATAGTGCAAGCCGTCTATTGTCCTCAAACATGCTTTGAATTTTTGCTACTTTCCTAGACAACTACAAAGAAAAAGACAGAGAAAGTTATCACTGTAACTCTTCTTTCAGGAGTTGTGCTCAGAGACTCAGAAAAAAGGAGATTTCAATAGAGGCAATGGTTTAGATGTATATATATATATATATATATAAGGAAATAGAAAAAAGAATAAAAAAAGGTCTCCCCTCCCCCCAAAGAAAACAGCAGGCCCAAACGACAATCCGAAATGGGTAAACAACTTAATCTGCATTTTACATAAAAAGAAGCAGAAGGAACACAATGATTTAATTTTAGTGTCAACAAGATAGTCTCACCCTGACCAGCTGCAAAATCAAGATACAGACAGAAGAAAATAAACTGCAGTTGGTTTGTCTTTTACTCAAGTAGCATTGTGTCATGGTGAGAATCTACTTCAGGGTATTTTATTCGGGTTTTAAGGTAGAGCAACACAATTTAAGTCTCTAGAGCTGCAAAGGCTACAGACAAAACCCCCAAAAGGTTTCAGCTGAAACAGTGGTGAAATGAGCAATAACAGCGTGCCATAAATTTTACTGCAGTAACATATTCTTCAACCATTAAGGCAGACTGAAACAAGGCACTTTAAAATGACTGATATACATCCTCAACCCTGTTAAAATACAGTTTTCTTTTGCTTTGGGAAGATGCAATTGATTCCATACATTCATTACCAGTTTATAATGACTGTGAATCAAGTACAATGGGTAATCCTTCTTGTAAGCCTTCTAATACCTGAGATTTTACAGCATAATCCCCCTCCACAGGTAACAAAAAATCTATTGTCACAAATCCAGTAGGGCTCCAATTATCAGATAAATTGATCTTCTGTCTGTTTCAAAAACAGTCTATGAAGTTGCAAAAAAAGACAAAAGTTAACTGAGAAGTTAAATTAGTCTAAAGAAACCACAGTTGTATTAACATCTGTATTATTTACATTTCAAAAGTGTTTTTTCCATATTTTTTTTTTTTAAATTAAACAGCCAACAATCACCTTGATCTTAAATACCATTGTCCAGAAATAAACTGTCAGGATGTTTGTCACGCCATGCTTTGTTTATTCACACAAGGTGTTGGAGTCTGACAGGTATCGAGACAGAATAAAGAAAAACTAAGCCTTTGTTGAGCCTGAGGGCAACAGTGTGCCTGCAAATAATCCTAAACTTTGCGTTGTTCCAAAGAAATTTATTTGGCATTAATTCAGTCTGAAAGATGTTCAGAGCCATAGACTGGTCACCTGTATGAATGCCTGATCAAAGAGCCTTATGTTTCTCTTATTTGTTGCTCTAATAATTAAGAAAAAGAGATGCAACCTTATAGTAGGCAGGGGTAGTATGAGATTCATGTGGTCAGACAAACTAAAATAAAAGCAAATACAAATGAGAAAATAGAAAAGATCAATAACTGCATGAAACTTAACTGCAAAACAGAATAAATATCAAATGCAATATTCAGTTTTAATTTCAATTCAAGACTTTAAGACTGGCTGGAATCCCTGTTACTAGGTATAAAATTATGTAAAAGCAGGCTGTGAAAACAGTTCAGTGTTCATGCATGTATCTTTAGACTTTTTTGAGGATGTGTGCGACTCCCAGCATTCTTTTCACATTTTATTCCTTCTCCTTCAGGCTATTGCGCTTTGACCAAGAATTGTGCTTATTTTGCTGCCGTTCATAGTGCAGAGGAAAAGATTGCTCCACCACAATTTGCTTGCAGTGGTCCACAGGGGGATAGTGAAACTGTTCATGTGCGAATATTTGACAAATCAACAAATTACTGGGTGAAATGCAGAAAGGGCACTTCAATTTAGGAGCGAGAGAGATTTGTGGCTCCTCACTTGCAATTTCACAGCCATCCTTTAACTTTTCAAGGACATTTCTACTCCCTTAATTTTTGATCAGACCCTATATAATTCAGTGTGCATATGCATGTGGGTGGCAACCCCAACCCTGAGTAAATTAGTTTACTGACAAGTGTGACAAGTGTGGGTGCAGCACAAATATGGTTTTCCTCAGTTTGCTTATTCGTGTAACTCCCCCAGCCCCCAAACATTGATAAATTCAAAGCATGTATTTTCAAAATACCAACCCCTGTGTTGCATACAAGTTTACTTCATATCTCAAACTTTTCACATTTGCTGCATAATTAATTTAGAAACAAAAGTGGCAGCTGTCATGCACCGCACTCTAAATCAAGTGCTCCAGGCTTTATTAATCCAGGCAATAGCATGCAGGCAAAAGCTCTGTTGAGATTATTGTGGACTAATAAGCATTTTTAAATAATGAGCCATTTTCTCGCTGACATTTTGGAAGAAGCTTTTACTAATGGCGACTTGCAATATGCGCACTCGACCGATGCCAAATGAAAATCCAAACTAAACAAAGTTCACTTCTGATAAACGACTACAAATTTAATTTACAGATCAGTGTTTGCTGAATGTAAATGGTTGATCTATTTATTTAAATCCACTAGTTTAGTTTTATATGAATAATTAAACGTGCATAGCTGTGAAGACGTAAATTATTTATGGTTCAGTGTAAAACTGTCTCACTGCCTGAGATAAACCAGACATTTACATATAGTGTATAAGAAAACACAAGCATATTTTTCTCCTTTTGACATGAAATTAGACTAAACTTTTCCCTTTTTAAGCTAAGTTAGGATTAATGTAATTATTTGTATTTGACAAATGCTAGAATAATGACATGCATTTTGAGCCATTCCTCCTGACAGAACAAGTGAAACAGTCAGTTTTTAGACCACCTTGATAGCACATTTCAGTTCTGCCCAATTTTTTTTCTGCTGGATTCAGGTGAGGGCTTGGTTATGGTCTCTTCTAAACTTTGGAGTCCTTAAATCACTTTATAGCCAACTTGAAGGTTTACTTATTATCATTATCCAACCGGATGACACATTTGCACCCCCAGCTTCAACTTTCTGACTTATGTCTTGAGAAGTTGCTTCAGTACTTCAATAAAATCCTCTTTCCTTATGATGCAATCTATGTTGCAACCTGTACCAAGTTTTAGGGTTCTAAGTTTTTCGCTTTAGAATTATGGCCATTCAAGAAAAACACTTCTATTTTCATTTGATCAGTTAAAAATTTTCCCCGAGTGCATTTCCAACCTGTAAGCAGGCAAATCTTTTGAAGAGATGAATGTGACACTTTTAGACATCTGGAAATTATACTCAAGAATTAGATCAGGTGGAGGTCCAGCATTATCTTCCTGTTGTTCTGCCTAAAGACAGAATGTCAGCCAGTTTGAGGTTTTTCCACAAAGATATCCTCAGCTGTTAAGTAAGTTCTGTTGCATTAACAGCAGCTTATGCACAGAAAACATCATCTTGGATTTCTCAGATTGCTTAAAGGCAAAGTAAACTTTGTACATGCAAACTTGAAACTGGAAAAATGCCAGTATTTATGTATATATATACATATACACACACACACACATAAAAACCATT
>CAEFZY010065545.1:0-19952 GCA_903066815.1 Brachyrhaphis roseni
TTACTGCATGTTTATGTCTGTTAAGGCTGAGACGGAACGGCACTGAAAGCCCTTTAAACCATTCAGATTACGAACACAACAGAGACACAATTAAAACTGTCATATGACTAATTACCCCGCGATAATAACTAAGAAATAGTCCAAATAGTTTGGATGTATTTTATTTCTTTCCTACTTACGGAACGTTTTTGTTTATATCATAGGTTTTTGGTGCCTTTCTATACTAAAGTACGGACAAGGAGATATTAACATTCATGGAAAAACCTCACATAACCTTATATTAAAGCTGAAAGTACCGCGGCCACCGTAAGAAAGGCTTACAGTATTCAATTATGCCGCATGGCTGATCAGTACAGTTTTGCGAGGGCACGCAAAAGTTTTTGCGAGGGCACGCAAAAGTTTTGCGAGGTAACGCCAAAGTATTGCGAGGGCACGCAAAAGGTTTTGCGAGGTAACGCAAAAGGTTTTGCGAGGTAACGCCAAAGTATTGCGAGGGCACGCAAAAGAAAAAAAATTCCCCATGTCCCCTAGGGGGCTCCGTAGATTAGTATATTATTGCGAGGGAACGCAAAAGAAAAAAAATTCCCTCTCCGCTAGAGGGCTCCGTATCTTTGAACTTCTACAAAGTAAACTTGCCAGCTCATTAAAATCTTAAATTTAAATGTCAAACAATTTAAAATCTTTTAATTTATCTATGCTGAAACCATTAAATAAAATTTAACAGCATTGATATTCTCTTTGTTCATTTATGTCTTGTGTTGGTTCTAAATGTGATCAGCATTACATTATGTTTTTAAATCCACTAACTGATGACTTCATTTGGATTTAATATGAGTGCAAATAATAGATCTTTATTTTAACTGTATTTTTAACCCTCTCCAGTCAGAGGTTGCAGATTTGCAACAGCTAAATGCTGTTGAAATGCTGTTTAAATGTCTCTCTCAAAAAAAGTCTGAATTGTATATTACTACCCCATATGATCATTTTCTCCAAATATCAGATTTTTCCTGCATCTACAACTTAATTTGAGCCTGAGAGGGTTAAAACTATAATTGTGGGTGTACCCTACCCTACCCTAACCCTACCCTAACCCTAACCCTAAGCCGGCAATGTCTTGTTGTAACATAATTTATGTTTCCGGTCAATGTAACATCTTTTAATATCAAACCCTGGTGGTCCGCCAAGGTGCCCCAGCCATCGGGCTTTCTGGAGGGAAACCCTGAAATATGATCATTTCATTTCATCAAATTCTTAATAAGCTAAGTATGAAATAATAAATGAAATATGGGATAACATTTACTCTTAATGTTTATTTTTTTATTTTTATAGCTATACTTTTATTGGTGAAGACAAATTTATATAATGCAATCGTGTTTTTAAATTTGGTGCTAATCAGCTTCTAATGCTGCTAAGCATTTGTCAAGATACACCTGTATTCATTTCTTTTTGGGTTTTTTTTTTGGTCCTGGATTTTAACCGTAGATTCAACAAACATGAAATACTTTCGTCCTCTGCTATCATGGAACAAAGCCTTGACATTAGCCAAGCAGATAAGAGCTCCAGGAAATAAGTTCAACAACATCTATAAAACATGTTGTGTTTCAAAGTTTTATTATGCCAACAGAAGTCGACCGCCTGGAACACCGATCACACCTGAGCTGCTGACGGATCGGAACGACTGGTTCCCTCACAAGATCTAAATACAACTGAAGGAGGTGATTTGGAACGCTGGCCTCAGTATAGAAACACTTGGTTGGAAGGAGACTTCATGCAGTAAAATGCAAATTATTATTTTATTTATTTACTTACTTATTTATATATATAAATTATACAATGTGATTTTCTGGATATTATTCAGTCTAATGCAGTTGCACCTATGAAAATTATAGCGCTCTTCATTCTTTGTAGGTGGGAAAACTTGAAAAATCTGCAGTGCATCAAATACTTATTCTCTCCACTGTATATTATGTCACAACATTTTTGGAAAATATTTTCTTTTGTTTCACCAATGTAAATTACATCAGAACTTAGTTTGGAGCTAATGCTAATGTAAATGCCCTCAAGACACCCACTCTGAGCAATCAAATCTCTAAACACCCATGAAACTCGTTCAGGTTGGACCAACAGGTTTGTTTTGATCTGCTGTAAACTAGGATGGCTGCAACCCGTCCTGTACACTCATACTGTTGAAGAGTCTGGCCCGCTCCCAGTCGTCAGAGTGTATTTTGCATCTTTAATAAACAAATGAACATGAGGAAAAAGTGTGAGATCATAAGAAGATATGTTTTGATGAGTTCCATTTGAACTTGAAAGTAGGAATTTTCAAGTTCTGAATGGAAAAAGCAACTCCAAACACCAGCAATGTCAGACATGCCTCTACCAACACCAAGTAAAACTCTAATATGACTGCTGCCTTAACTAAAGGTGATGATAGTGATTATTATTACCTGCTTATTTGAACTTTGACGGTTTGAATCTTAGTAAATCAGTCAACAGAGTAACAATCCATCTGCTCACAAATGTATTGTTACAATGTTTAAATGTAAAGACTTTGTTTTCACATTCAGTTAGTAGTTGATCCGATTACTCGTCACAGCAAAGAGAAAATCATGCTGGTTTTCTGACTTGGAACTTCTGGAGCTCATGATGCAAAGAAGGATTCTTCATAAAAATCATGAAAACTATGGACAACCCTGACCATCCTCTTCATGAGATGGCCTTAGAAAAACAGAGGCTTCTTCAAATTTATTGGTAAACAGACCACTACAAGAGATCTTTCTGTGAACAGCTATCCCCATCTACAATAACTATTTGAAGAATTTAAATTAAAATGAGTTACAAAAACATTTCATTTCCCTTTGGGATCAATGAACTATTTTTGAATTTGAATCTTGACTCTATCCTGTGCATGTGATTGTGACATTATTTGACAGGGTTTTTATTGGGGTGCACTGATTGCAGTTTTCTGGCCGATCGCCGATTACCAATCTTTTGAAAAGCTTAACTTGCCGATTTTGGCCGATAATTTTTTTTTTGTCTGAAACGTTGTTTAATATAACAAGAAAGTTGTTGAGTTGGCAAAAGTGGAGTCACTATTGTTAATTGTCAACTTGCAGACATAATTTGGTGGGCCGGTCTGATTCTTACACATTTGCCAAGCTAGATAAGATCAGTGGATAAGATCGGTTTCATATGTAAAAGTCAGCCGATCACAGATCTCCCAAAATTAAGGAAATCGGCACTGAGAAATCAGTGCACCCCTAGTTTTTATTTCTCTTTCAAATAAAACCTGAATGAAATTAATGTTGTTTGAAGTCCTTGCTAAGATACATGTAGTCAGTGACCACATAGTTTGAAAGTCCTGAGAAATACCTTTTTGGTGCTAGTGCGTTAGGTTTGGTGTGACGTAATTCCAATAAACGAAAAGAACCTACGCAGTGACATTCAGAATCCACATGCGAAATGACGGCCTAACTGATTGTTTTCTCTTAGAATGACTTTGAACAAGGTGCAGAAAATCAAACTGGCAGCTCAGTTTGCAAACCAAATCCGACGAAAACCATCACGGTACCTGAACACATCGCGTTTGTCATATGAAGCTAGGCAGGGTTTCCAAACTGTTCTGATTGAACACGTAAAGCCTTCAGGAGTGAACAAAAGGTGCTCTGACTGTGACTCACCGTCACTCTGGTGGCTGAGGGTCACACGCAGCGTTAGCATGAAGTTCCTGGTCCTCAGACCAGCCAGCATTGGGCCCTTAAGTTCCATATCACCTGATATAATAACTAATATATCTTACAGCATAAACAAAATCGCGTGCTGTTGACAAAAATTTCACTACGTTACAATAATGAGAAAGTTTGTTTAGTTCAGAACCTGACGTAACTAGGACAACAGGTTAGCTAACCTAGCTATTACCAGTGTTGGGTTCAACTAACTTAAAGCTAAACTCAGTCAGGAGTTGGGAGCCATGTTAGTACTTACACGACGCTTCTGGAAATGAGCCAAGACACCATGACCTCTGCCTTTGTTGGGTGAAGATGTGTCAGAGCAGGAAGACAGCACCGATGTGAGGTCTATTGTCAGAACTTCTTCGGCCAAAACTTCGACGATCAGATCCAGCAAAACTTAGCCATATCAAAGAACAGCAGGCATCCAAAACACCGCGGATCTCACTGATCACTCCCTGTAGTCATGGCCTGGTGATTAAATACATATCCAAGAGGAGCGCGGTGGCTGTTTCTGACTGTTCTTCCTTCGCCTCCACTTCTCTGCCCAGTTCCTGACACCACAGCAGCACAGATGGAGCTCGGAGATTCTGACGTAAAAAGGAAGAGAACAAGTTTCCGTGCATTTCATTGGCCAGCGGGATCTGTTTACAAAGAATACTCATCGCCATTGGCTGGTCGCTCTTTCTCCGCTGAATGATTGAAGCGGAAGGTTTTGAAGTTGGGCTTTGTGTGCTCTGATTGGTCGAATTTCTCTTAGCCGGTTTATCGTGTTTTCAACTTTAGTATTACCTAGAGACGTTTAAAAAGCACAATTAAGACAAAATGTTTTGTCCACGTGTCATTTTCTGTAACTTCATCACGTTTGAATAAATTTGAGACATTTTACTTAGGTTTTAGAAGTTCTCTGCTCACATCTGAAAAGTCAATATTTAGATTGTTGACTGGTATTCTGAACATCCACACTTCCTTCTTTCTTACTGGAAGTAAACATGCTTTTTACGTCCTTCATGTTCAGATTTTTTTGGGAGAGTCCTATTGTTAAAATGTGAGGTGAGCAGATCTTTCATGATTTGTTTATTAACGTGTGGAAGAGGGCACACCTGGCACCATGTGCATATGAGTTCTGTACCTGAGTGAAATTGCCCCCACCCCACCACCACCTTCTTCAAATCAGACATAATTGGTGTCAACATGTACTTGTCTTACCCAAACATACTATCACGGGATCCTGAAACAGCACAGTTAGAATGTATGTGGCTGCTTCTGTTGGTAAGAAAAAGAAATCCTGCCAACACCGTGTTTTTCAGATGTCCCCAACGACAGAATAGAATTGATGAGAAATATCTTTGCACTGGTCTTCTGCAGTTCATTCCTGTACTTCCTGCAAATTTGTTAATTGTGAAATGACTTCTTTGCTACTCTTTTTTTTAAAGACTGTTGTCCAAATGTTCTCCCCTGAAGCAACACTCCAGGTATGTTTCTGATGAGGGAATAACATTATGACATGATAGAATGTGTAACCATTCAAAACCAACATTAAAATTATTTGAGGCTGCCCTCAATCTATAAATTTGACTTACTCATTTTAGAAGGGACATTTCATCTGTGCTCATGAGTGTACCAAATTAAATTAGCTTATCATTTGGAAGCAGGGCAAGAATACAGGAAAACTGAGAATTTTTATTTGAAGCATTTTAAGCTAGTAAAGCTATTTGCAGTAAATGCATCTGATTATTGCTGTACAATAATCCAAAGAGTGTAAATTCTTGGTAAACGTGCCAAGTTCGCAAAGCATGTCACTGCCAAAAATGTTTGGTCATGATTGTACATGTTACAAACATTACAGTATTTTTCAGGGCTCATTTTTATCATGTGTTTGATCTCAGTGAAAACACTGAATGATGAGAATTTTCCAAATACGTATTGAAATAAAACTTTAAAGGAAATTAAAATTTTTCCATAGCCTTTGCGATTGATAGTTCAGCTTTTTGTAGCAGATGTACAGTAAGGTTCTGTTTTTTTGTGTCCACTGAAATATGTTGTCTCGTAAAAGTGTCACTGGGTTCTGCTGAATTATGGATATCACACGGTTCTGGACTGCAGGAGCCCAACTGAAAACAAATCAAAATTGCCTGAAATGTAATGAATGTCTTCAAACCTTTTTCTCTGTTATTTTGATGGACGTACAAACATCTGTGGATTCTAAACCAAGCAAAGATTAGTCTTATTGCAGCAATATTTCATCTGTTCCTGTTATTTATTGCACACGAGGATAAGAACTGAGGCAAAGAAATGATTTTGATAAATGCATGCCTTTATCTCACTTTGTTTGACAAGGATCACCCAGGAACACCAGAAACACTAATCGGAAGACTACCTTTGTTTGACTCATTAAACCACATCAGGCCTCACAGTTTTACACACGTAGCTCTTGGCAGACACAAACCCCATCTGTGAGCCTCTGCATGCCCAGCTCTATGTGTATTGTGTATGCATTAGTGTGAGCAGGTTGTGCATAATGACATCTGAAGTATGTGCATGCGGGATCCATGAAGGCAGGCTTCAGTATTTATATGTCTATATAGAAATATATGGATGAACATACACACATTGAGGAGGCTGAGAGGTATAGGTTGGGAGGGAGGAAGGGGAGCAGGGTTCATAACTGCTTGTTATTCATAAAGGCAGCTGCTGTAGTGTGCAGCAGTGTGAGGGAGAATTCCAGTGGAGCCTCTCTCTGGTCACACAGCCTGTGTGGACCGCCATCAGTCGATTACCTTTGAACATAACACACCTCCAAATACTGGTCGATGTCTCACAGGTCATTCAAATTTAGAAGACACAAACATTGGGAACTTAGCAGCATAAGAGTACAGGCCAACCCATGGCTTAAAGGAGCAAATGAACAATAATATCTGAATCATAGGCATTATTAGGGCTTTGTCCATCGGTATTGCAGTAGCAAAGAACTTTTCAAAGTGTGGGCCATCTTCAGAAATCTGTTTACACAAAGCTAAAAACTGTGATCGCACCAGAGTAGTGTGTACTTTTAGCTCTGTAAATGACAAGGCAGCTGTACCGTCATATCATGTGGAACTATGCAGAGCTGAAGCAGGTAATCTCACAACATTCGTGACACAAATAAATGGAACATTAAGTATTGCATCAGCATACAGTACAAAGAAATAATAGTAATAAAGTATTGTTGAGGGGCGGGGTATGGTTGTTGATTTGCTCTCTGAAGGAGGGCAGCTTCGAAAACCGCTGCTGTAGAATAATGAACAGCTTCATTGTGTTACGTTACTGATTGAAGTAAGTATTTTACCATTATTATCTATGGTACATTAATTAACATTATCATTAATATCTATGATACATTTAGAAACAACTTTACTTTGCCACAGTCCTGTAAAAATATATTATAAATATAATATACAGAAAACAAAATATCTTTTAAAACTTTTCCCTTCTTCTTGACCTTCTTACATCTACAAATGCAATAACCAACAACATATCACTTTGATGCACCATCCCATAACATGCAGACAGCACCAGTTGGTTATTCAAATGATGTGTGGTAAAAGTTATAGGTTGTTTTGCATGTATATTTTCATTAAGGTTATTTATGCAACTTACCCTAACCCCAAACATAAAATACAATGCTGTTTTAGGTCAGTTAGGATTAGCAAAAATGTGCCTGTTTACTACATTTATACCAATCAATTACCCAGAGATTGGACCAGTTTTTCTTTGGTTCTGAATGGGACCTGTCTGCTGTAGCTTCACATATGACCATCTAATTGTGGGTATGTATAGATAATGAATGGCTGGAAGGACAGATCTTGTTTTTAACAAACAGGTAACATACTAGAAAGCCTATATTGCATGCATCACAATTAGCTTTGTATTTAATTTGGTGGCATGCTGAGGGAACACCCATTGGGGCCATATTTTAACTTCCTCATTTACTGAAGTATTGAATATTTCTACATGTTTCCTCATGTGGTCCTTTATTTTGTGAAGTGCACTAGTTCATTCTGCAGTAAAACATCCCTACAACATGATACTGCCACTCCTTTGGTGTTTGCAAACTTTTCTATTGTTAATGTTTAACAATACATTGGTCATTGTTGATTTGGTTTTAGTTTTCGACAGACGATAGGATATATCTCCAGAGATTGACATGTTTGCAGTTTCAAACATTCTGGGTTTTTTAAAAAATGTTTTTAGATCAATGCATTCTCACTCTCCAGGTGCTTCTGAGGACTTGTTTTACTGTGAAAAAAGAGACTGAAGCTCTGAAAAACCTATGGACTCAGAATGGAGTTTAAAGTATTTTATTCTGGAGATGTAAAGACTCACTAGAGTGGCCCGGAAATTCCGTCACGACAAGTGCCTGAAAAATAGAGTGTTTTATTAAAAAAGAAAGACAGCACACTGGATCATCAGCTGCAGCACTGCAAAGGGCAGGGGAGAGATTGGTGATCTGAGAATCACTTCAAGTGAATCCATTAGTGTGTGGGATAAACACACTAACCTGATCTGTCAATCAGCTTTGGTACTGATCGGCTGAGAGGCGATGAATGAAGCAGACGCTGATGGAAGGGTCAGGGGTGAGAACCCGGGAAAGAAGATCGCTGATGCATAGAGGCGCTCCTGTAATCTGCTTTGGTCCATGATGGCTTGCTAACCCCCCCATATCGTTCAGCACATGCACAATTCCTCATCCAAATCCTGGGTCAGACGGGCAGTGCAGTGGTCATTCACAAAGAGGCACAGAGAAGAGGAATTATTTGCAGGAGCAGGCATGAGTGGGAAATCAGGGAAGCAGCACAGATGTACAGAGTAAATGGTAATGAGGATGGAACATGGCTTGGATCGGCTCAAAGACAAAAGGCAGATTGTGAATATCACAGGAGAGATGTCTCTACATAATAATAATAATAATACATTTTATTTATAACGCACCTTACATTTCAAAGAAAGCTCAAAGTGCTACAGAGACGAAAATAGATTGTAGAGCTTACAGTAGTGGTCAACAGACTGGAGGTCAGGGGACTGAAAGGAGGGAGAGCTGGTTAATCAACCATTTCAGAGAGCAGTGAGGAGATGTGAGATTGGCTGGAAAGTCTTTATATCTTATTTGGTTCCAGAGTTTGTAGGTCCGGTGATGGGTGCTATACCCAATTGGGGCTAAAGTTTGCAGATCCAAAAAGACTCAAGTATCTTGAGGTGCTCTGAAAGGTGGCAAGGAGATCTTGAGAGAACACCAGAAGGTTGAAGCCAGCAAGGAAAGACAGCAGTTGATCACTTGACATCTTCAGATTTCCTACTTGATATCCTCCCTTTACGTCCCTTTCATACTGGGCCCATTTCACATTATTGGGCCCAGTATTCTTGACTTGATAAACTGTTCCTAATCATGTTTGCTCTGTACCAGCTGCTTTCAATCACACTGTAGTGTAAACTGTTATTAAAAAGAAAAATCTTGAAGAAAATAATTTCTACATGCAGGCCTTCATCTGAAGTCCCTTGCATGATTAAAATATTGAAAAAGGGTTATCTTCAGCCAACTCCAGATGTTTTGGTGGTGTTATGATGTTTGTGAAGAGTTTTGGTCTTTTTCTTTTATTAAGGTTGTTGGCACTAGTGCCCATTATAATTACCTTTGCAGGAAGAGGGGCAGAGAGAAGAGGAAGACATGCAGGAATCACACCCGTGACAGCGGTGTTGAGGACAGTAGCCTTTGTATATCATAATGATCAACATGAGAAGGCCACATTCACATGCTGATGATGGCATGCTACTGGACTGTAGTTGCAGTCCTTCTCCTGTAACTACAGTCCCAGGAAGGGTTTTTCTTTTAGATCCATCTAAAAAGAAGCTGTAGTGGCTAATTTGCTAGTGGGGAAAGATTCTACTGTTTTTGTCTAGATGAACTTTTTTATTATCTTAGCTTAGTTTTTAGAACGCTTTTCCATCTGGAGAAGTGTTTAGTCCAAGGACACAAACAACGAAGGCAGACAGACTGGGAATCAAGCCGGCAATCCACTGATTGCAGAGCAAACTCCCACCACTGTTGTCACCATTGCCCACCATCTAAGATCTGCAGTAGCACTGAGACGGTACTTTCAAGAGTTTTATTGATCTTTTATGTGTTTCCTGGGTTTGTTTTATAGATATAGCTGCTGCTGACCAGTTGATCACAATGTTCCTTTGTACAGATTTCAACATAAAAGTCTCAAAGTTACTGTCAAGGCATGGATTTTATCTTATTTGTCAGAAAAATCTTTTTCTATTTCTATACGAAAGTAAATATCTTCTTCTCCCCTCAGCTGTTACCCAAATGTTCCATCTTACAGGTCCTCTTCTGTGTTCATTTTACATTTGGGATTAATATTTAGGAAGTAATTTCATTATTATATCATTATCATGTTGATTCAAATTCAAATTTAATTTTAATTAATTTTAATTCAGATTTATTTTACTTTTAATTTGACAATATTTGCCCCACTGCAGTCTACTGTATTTTCTTCAAAAAGTAAAAGTAAATTAAAAAATAATAAAATCACTCATAAAATGTCCTTCTATTTGGAAATTACACTCCCATAGAAGAACTAACGGATTTCCTGATTCTTGATCCTCATCTCATTGTTTATTTTATGTCAGAAGAGATCTTGGAGTGTTTTAGATAATTATTTTAAATTAGATAAGAAAGTCAAGACCAGATTGATCAGTTATTTCAAATCTCTAGAGTAAAACCTTTTCTTCAGTTAGAAGTCTTTGAAAATCCTATTCATAGTATCATTACCTCTAGATTGGTCTGCTGCATTGGTCTTTATATTGGCACTGAACAATCATCTCAGCCATGGTTAAAGTTGCTACAAAATGCCATGGAATGTTTGCAGACTGTCAGAAGTCATGACTGTATCACCCCAGTTGTGGCTAATTAGTAGTGGCTGCTTAAGTTTTTCCCAACAGTCAGCCATTGTTTGAACCAGCTTACCCTTGCAGTATTGTGGGGTAAGCTGGGCGAGGGTGTGGAGGGGAGAGCAATATCAAGTTTAATACTGACTTTAAAATTCTTTTACTTGCTTTTAATGTCTTACATGGTTTGGCATTCATCTATTTAGCTGCTCAAGCCATATATTCTCAAAGGAACATTGGGATCATTTGACCAGAAGCTTTTAGTGCAGCCTAGGTCTAAATCTTAGAATAAAGGGAATTTTGTAAAGGCAACCCCTAAATTCAGTACAGCCTGTAACTTGATATTTGTACTGAAGAGTCCATATGTCTTTTAAATCCTCTTGAAAACATATCTTTTCATGTTTGTTTTTAACTCCAGTTCAGTTTGAGTTCCTTCTGGTGTTTTATACTGCATTGTCTGCTTATTATGGTGCTTTTATTTCTAGTTTATTTTCTCTAATTTTCATTGATCATGCTTTATTTTGTTTTGTCTTTTTTAATCTCTAATGCATTTAATTTTGTGAAGAACATTGGCCATCTTTGTTATTTTTAAATGTGCTATTTAAAAGACGGTGTATGTAAATATCTGATTTCAACTATTGATGAAAGAGAGCAAAAACAACACAGCCACTTAGTGTTTACCCAATTTAGTATATTTGAACTGAAATTGTAACAAGTCCATGTTACTATTTATGCCACAATGTAAATAAAACAATTTAGACATAATAGCTGCGACAGTTTAAAAATTAACTATTATTTTTTTGCACACAGATATGACCCAATTTTTCACAGATATTTTTCAAAACCAGTTAGTCCCGAAGCAGACGCTGTTCTTGTTTATGCTAATAATAAAGGATTAATGACAGACAGCGGCAGGCTTGGCTGTAGAATAGATTCTCCCTCCATTGTAGACCGATAGGGTTCTTGGCTCTGGTACAAGAAAGAACATTTGTCGTGGAGCCTTTGCAAAAATAGCTCCGGAGTGACTGGAGACTGGCTGTGCGGAGGGATACAATAGTTCTGCGGTTTGTGAATCCCTAGCAGCGGAGAAATACTAGCTAGCATGGATTTGGTGCGGTTCAGTGTTCCACTGTTTTTTTTTTCACCCTCAAAGAGAAGAGACTAACGCTTGAGCGGGTGGAGATTGCTATTCTATTAAATCCCCACGTTCGGGTTTTCAGGTTTTACTACCGAACAACTTTCTTTATCTTTTTTTCTTTTTTACCGTTGGATTCTTAGTAGCCACTTTAATGTCATAAATGACACGTCTGTGAGGTCGTCCTTGTTGGGAAGTTTTCCGAGGGGGGTTCGACCAGCAAAAGGCCATGGCAGTCGAGGCTCGGCCGGAGCTGGTCGGAAAACGGTTCCTCTGTGTCAGCGGGGACGAGCCACCTGAAATCGGCGATATTGTTCGGTTGCCATGGAGGTCCGGGGTAATACGAGCCGTCAGCAACCGTGACAGCACCAATTCCGACCTGACGGTAAGGAATGTGGGGATTTTTTTTTATCCTGCCCTGTGGTAAATTACATGAAACACAAATGGGAAAATCTGTGGTTCCTGGCGAGGCAGCGAGGTGCTCTGGTAGGATTGCCAAGCTGAAAGATTTTTCTTGCTTTGTTCCCATAGATACTAGACCCGAGACTCAACATCTTGTATCCCGTATTGTTTTGTGTATTTTCGCTGCTCTGTGTGTAGATGTGCCCGTTACTGACTGCACAAGAAGCCAGTCAGGCTGCCAGCAAGGGGTTATGGAAAGCAAACAGCTAGCTGCGGACAGACAGTTCTCTGCATATTTACATGGAAGTCCTCGGAGTTTTGCAGCCCATGTAACATTTTCTGTGGCCACATCAAACCTGCGTGTTCCCATACTTGCTTCGTGAAAAGAATCTTTAAACCGCAGCGGGCTATCAGGTGGTAGGTGTATAATCAATTAGTGCAGCCAAACAGCTGGCAGCTCTTGTTGGTGCTGCATTTGTTTAAACATGTGGAGGAATTTTACTCCCCAGCAGCTAAATGTTTTAATCTGTTGTACACTGCAAATCAGCTAACGGTGGTGAGCTTAGCTTTTCAGTGTTTCTCTCGCCTTACAGACTTAAGGTTGAACTAATCCCCATTAGCTCTTGGTTACACAGTGTTGGTAATTTATTCATTTGTTTATTTGTTAATTTTCCCCCCTACTGCCTGTCCTAAAAATAAGCTCAATGTGTTAGAAAAGACTATATATTTATATAAAGGTGCGCTGTAGCTCAAACAATAGCCAGTTACTCATGGTGTGGAGAATTGTTCAGATTTTAAAGGGAACATGCTGCCAAATGATGTGCCACTGAGCAGCAGCAGGAATCTGTTTTTGTTTCTGACCCTCGGATGCAATTATAAAAAGACATATTTTTCACAACTGGTGCCAACGACGGCAATACAACTATACAAAAAAAATATGTTTTGACAAGCCCTTGGCTAAGTGCACAGGATTTTTTCCCCACAGTACACACTGTACAGTATGCCTATGCTCAGTTTTCTTTTGTTCCCAGACACCTTCTGTCTGCCTGTGCAGATAACTGGGCAGAGCCTAGCACAGGTCTGATTTGATCATTTCGCATATTCTCTTTGTGTGCATGTTTTGCTGATTGAGGATAGCCTCTCAGGATATGTTATCTCTTCTAACAGAAATCAGCTGCTACTGTCAGAGGTTTGTGCTAGAGTTATTCTTTGTGTCTGAAGTAATGGGTAAGACATCAGCTATAGTTTGTTTCTTATGTGTTCACTAGCATACATTCAAGCTTAAAAGTAGGACAATGTTTGTATCACAAGTTCTTGTGTTTTGTTGTTGAGTGCTTCTGCAGCTTTCCAAATGAAAAGTTGGAAAGCTGGAAAGACTTTCAAAGCCACAGGATCAAAGTTTGGTTATTTTGAATCTAGATAAAAATATTTCAGATTTTGTGTTTACATGCATCATAGGGAGTAGCATAGGTTCATGAATTAATTAGTGTTGCACTGCTAAAGACTCCTCAGAGTGATGATTCAATGAACTGCATTGAAATATGCATATGATCCAGCAAGTTTTCTGGTAGCTGAAGCTTCAGCAGGAGTCAGACTCTGGTTTCATCCATACTATGGTGTTCAGTCATTTTAAAAAGATGAAAAATTTAAATGTGAATTTAAGCTGTCAGAATTTTGTCAACTTTTTGTCAGGTTGTCATTGTCATACAACTGCATTGTCCATGCTTTCTGACCCTATTAATTGTCAGTTCAGTAACGTTCCTGAGTAGAGAAAAAGTAAAACCACTTAAGGCCTTATTTCACCTGTTTTTCTATGCTTTCTGTATTTTTTTTACCTTAGAGTAAGATGTTGACACTAGCTGAATAGTTGGTGCACTAGTTTTGAAGAATGAATGAACATATCTGTCAGAGGGAATCAGTCACTGGGATCGCAGTATATCTGGATAACTGGAGTATTAGCAATAAAACCTGAGCGTTTGAGCAGCTGACTGACGAGCCATCTCAGAGGTTCGTATTTATTGAACCTCTGAGATGTAGGCTTTGATACAAGTTAGGAAGGCACTTTTGTGTCGTTATGTTTAGAAGCTTCTGTTTATTGTAATTGATCATTTGTATCAATGTAATAAACAAGCAATACAGTTGAGTCTCTCAGATCAGTGCTGGTATTCAAAGCATTTTCCTAAGCTCTCTCCTTTATGACTACAAATCTAATTGTTCTTTTCATTAAATGAAGCATTTGTAACTTAATTTATTTGATAACTTTGCTGTTGGCTAACTAGTTAAGAGCTCCATGTCTTTTGCCCCCATGTTCCTCCCTAGTTTATGTTTGTTTTGATGACAGAATGACTTGGCTACGACTGCAACTGTTCACAGCATGTTTGTCTTCGAACATAGATTTGTGGGGCATTTCTGAACTAAATATGGAATAGGTTTTGAAGGCAGATGAATTCATGCTCCGGCATCTTAAGACGTGACAAATATTGATCAGTTTGTTGACATTCACGCAATTCCTTATTGTTCTGACCAACTCTCGACAGTACAGTGTTTCTGCTCATTTTTAATAAAAATGGAAGCAAGCTGACATAAAAATTTTTATGCAGACGCTAAGGTAAAAATATCCAGACCCACACACACTTCTCAATGTGCTAGCAACAAAGTTGTGTCTTCCTGTGACAGTTTCCATATATGGTGAAGGTGTTTTCCTCATCACTCATCAATATATTAGATTTGTGTTCATATTGTTTCTTCCTGTACATTTATATTTATTTTGTGGTGAAAGCAAATGCTAGAAGATCTTTAAACAACTCAAAATATGAAGTGGTAAATGGGGGGAAAAAAATGAACAAGCAACAAATTTGTTTATGTTGTGCATTACCTTACAACTCTAATATCCATCTGTGTTTAGGAGATGGCCTGGTAGCCACATTTTACAGTTGCATTGCCTGTTATGTAATCACATTATTCATTGATCAGTTCAAAGTCTAAAGAGAAATGTAAGGTCAGACAGTAGAACTTTCACTATTGATCAAAGTGCTTCAAATATTAATCTGATGCTTATATTTTTTGTGTTTTAATTGCGCATTATATATGTAAAGTACAATAAAAGTGTAATTTCATGTATATGAGAATTTTAGAATAGATTTCTGCTAGAGGTGTACCAATCATAATCGGTTGATTTTCATGAAAAAGTGCATGATTGGTGATCGCCGATCAGATAGTCTCTGGGAAAAAGTACCACAATTCCCGGACTATAGAGCGCACCTGATTATAAGCAGCACCCAGCACATTTTAAAGGAAAAACCATTTTGTACACACATAAGCCGCACCTGTCTATAAGCCGCATATGCATACATACAGATGGTACGCAGAAAGAGTTTTCAAAGTTTTAGTAATATACCTTAGCTTTTCTTTCGAAACAGTGCCTGTGACGCGGCAGTAACACAGCAGCAACACGGTAGTAACACAGCACTAACATTAATGGTTAAAAAAACATACCGGTAAAAGTCACGGAGACGGGGCAGTAACACAGCAGCAACACGGTACCACAGCACTAACAGGGCTGGTTAAAAAAAACATACCGGTAAAAGTCACTGAGAGCCGTCTTCATCTTCCTCCTGTCCACTGAGACGTGCTAAGTTACATTAAACTTGCGTCTTCCTCGACACATATATTCCCCCTGTCTCACTCTTACCTTTTCTGCTCGAGCGCCCCTGGCGGCCGTTAGAAAAAAATGCACAAATAAGCCGCGTCATTGTATAAGCCGCAGGGCTGAAAGCATGTGACAAAAGCCGTGGCTTATAGTCCGGAAATTATGGTAATCAATTTCCTCTGCCTCCTCTCTGTGTTCTTCAGAATTACTGTATTTTCCGGACTATAAGTCACACCGGAGTATAAGTCACAGCAGCCATAAAATGCATAATAAAGAAGAAAAATACATATATAAGTCGCATATATACATATATACGTGTATAAGAAATACACGTATAAGAAATTTTTGAGGGAAATTTATTTGATAAAATCCAACACCAAGAACAGACATCTAGAAAGACAATAAAAATAGAATAGAGGCAACAACAGGCTGAATAATTTTGCGGTATGCTAATGTTACATGACACATGAACAACGAACTGAGACCGTGCCTGGTATGTTAACATAACATATTAAGAGTTAGTCAGTTAAAATATCATAAATAACATGCTAACAAGTTTACTGAACCATCCGTGTCACTCCAAATCACTAAACGCAATGAAATCTTCATCCTCAGTATCGCTTGTTAACAGCTCTGCTAACTCCGGAGGTAGAATAACACAGGCCTAGTGCGCCCTCTTGCGGTTTAGTGTGAAAGTAACGTGATATGATATAATGATGTGTAAATTTCCACACATAAGTCGCTCCGGAGTATAAGTCGCACCCCCGGCCAATCTATGAAAAAAACTGCGACTTATAGTCCGGAAAATACGGTATGCAGCTTGGTCAGAAACAGTCAATCAGAACCAGCATTAATCAGCTAGTCAAGCTCTCAGGAAGTTTGGATTCAGATACTCAGGATTGTTTATTTTGATTCAACCTGCATTTGACTTTGAATAAATGTTTCCTTTTTTACTTGACATTATTTGATATAGGCAGTGTTGTGATATTTACTTGTGAATAATTTATGGTACAGACAACCTTAATGTTAAATATTTTACTGATTGCAGGTTTTTCAGTTGTTGTTTTGACTGAGTAGCTGCTGTATTGTGCCTGCAAGTACTTAGTATGTTTTATGTCTGAATTAGGTGAATCTATTGCTAGATCATTTATAACATAGTAGCATTTATACCTAACTTGAAAAATTAACAGCCAATCCATGTGATCGGCAGTGATAGGTGATCGGCCCTCATGGGTCATCGGAATCGGCAGCAAAAATCCTGATCGGAGGATCCTTAATTTCTGCCCATGTCCCTCTTGTAAATGAGATCTGGAGATAAAGGAAGGAAAGAGAACGCAGTATTTCTACAGAAGTCTGAAACGCTCCAAATGAGGAGCCATGATCCAACCTTACCCACTATCTCTGTAGATCCTTTAATATCTTTCTATAATAAACACACAAACATGAACCATTCATTACAGAATTGATTACAGATTGACTTGTGTAATATAAAACAATCTGCTGAGATGGTGGGCCATGTGGGCTTTCTGATCATAAAGCATATAGACCAGGTTTACAGCTTACGTTGTCAACTTATCCAATCAGCGTAATACCAGTGTAGCATTTCCACTCCATAGGGGAGCTCTGTTGTGATAAACATGCAGGCTGTTCAAGTACATTCATTGCTTTAAACACAAGTTAGTTGTGCACCAGAATGTTATCTACATCAGATTCTGCTGATTACCATATTGATCACATCAGACAGATAATAGAAAGTGATGCAGTGGCCCGGCTCAGGTGCTGCTGCTTCACCTGTCTTTGCTTGGTTTCATATTCCTTCATCACACTTGTTCTGCATTTCTGGATTACCCCTTACTGTTCATAGAAGTTACAGGTAAGGTTGCACAATATATCCTAAATTTATATGCAATATACATATCCCAAAGAAAATGTTTGAGCTTCAGCAGGTGTTGGCTAGTCAAAGGAATAAATCTGACATTCAGCGTAGCCATTATTTTTGGTATACTTTGACTGGCGAGTAAATGAAATCTGCCATCCGTTTACGTAACCACCAACTGTGCTACTTTTGGTCGCTGCCTGGTCATTGACTCTGCTTATTGCTAAAATAATAGTTCTGTTATTTCTCGCCAGCTGCATGGATCTTTTTGAGCTTCTGCTGACCAGCTCTCTTGCTGTTGGTTTTCCATTTTGATGTGCATGTGAACCTGATCACCTCTTTAGAAGAATCCTTGTCCCTATCAATTGTGACAGAACCATAGATGGCTTGTGCGATTTCAGAAGCATTTCTCATCATTGGTTGCAGTTTGGTGTCTGTCTTTCTGTGAACTCGTCTCCAGTCATTTTGAGTTTCCACGAGGTTTGATGTGTTCAGTTGGCTTTAGTTATGTTCATAAATCCTTTTGTATATCATCCCTCAGTGGTTCAGTTAAGTGTGTGATCTTCAGCTGTAAAACAAAAACCAGTCTGTCAGTGTGAATGCTGTTTTCAAAATCTGTTGCTACTGTGACTTATCACAAGTCAGATCATTCACTTGCTTTTCTTATATTCCATGATTTTCTCAAAACCTGCAGCCCTTTGTTATTGCCCCTGAGGTGGATCTGAAGGGGGATATTTGGGAACTGACATGTTCTTTTGAGCTCCTTGTTCCATGTCCACATCTTTCAATTGGGTTAAAGAACGTGAACAGTTCATGGAATGATAGGATGTTCTGAAAGTTAACTGAATAGCGTGCACAAAGCATTCCTTTATCATTCTGGCTTATTTTGGTTATATTTACATGAGATCACTGCCCAGGAACTGCAGGTATTGTCAGATGTTGATTGGTGAAAAGTTTCACATTTAGACACCTTGAGTCAGCTGTAGTTGTCATGCCAGGTCACTAGGTGGCACAGTGATTTGAAGATGTCATCAAATGTGCATTTGACCCTTGGCTTCCATCCCCCTAGCATCTACCTCATAGAACAAAGTTCTCATTTAACATATATACTATTATTTACAGGTGAAGTAACACAATACAGTACTAAGCTATCTGCCATTGTTTTTGTTATCTGCTTGTGCTTGCGTAGAATAACCCCAACAGCACTGTGTTCTGTAGAGTACTTCTGTTACAAAAATTTCACTCTGAAACCTGGTTTCAAAACGTGCTGGTGTGAGATACTCCGGTCCCTGGTGTCGTATGAACGAGCGTCTGGATCAAAAATGTTATGGTTCAACTGAAGAGTGACTCCGTGTAAACGGGGCCTTTAATATTTCTTGAATTATCACGAGAAATAACTCAGACATGCTACTTGTCGATTTTCATTTTGTTTAGGATCTCCTCCATGAATCTCACTGGTTCTGGCCATATGGTGAATAAAAGTGCTCAGTTTGGCTGCAGTTTGCCACGGTGGCAAATAATGCTTGTGATATAAGTTCATTTTAAAGTTCTGCAGGCTTTCATATATAATGAACTGCTTTCAGCCCAGCAGAATAAATAGAAACTATTGGAGGTGTGGGTCAGTGTTCTTACTAACTGAGCTACCATGTTTTCCTACCATGGTTAGTGTCAATAAGCTCCTTCTACTGGTCTGGTAGGGGCTTCCCTTAGTACACCTGTTATGCAAGTCCATCATCCATTAAAAGGGCTGCAGAAAATCATGGTCAGACTTATTTGGTAAAGGTTAACAACATGGTAATCAAGTGGAGAGCAGTTGGACATATCTTATCTACTAGCTGTCCATCTGCTCTTCTGTGGGACCCTCAGGTCTAGCGTGCAGCGACCCTCAGGTCATGCTAGGCCTGGGAGATTTTTCCCCAAAGAGGTTCCAGTTTTTATCTGTTAAAGAACCGCTTTGCTTTTTCACCACCTAAGAACCAACTTGAAGGCTGTGATTTTTAACATCTCATTCACTTGCTGTTTGAACCTCTTTCTGTCTTATTTGGTACTTTTGAAAAGAATCATAGTGGATCTAGATAATGTAACCAATCCCAGTGCTCCTGCAGACGAATGCTCTAATATCACCACCTCAGTTTATTAACTCTGCTTTAACCTGTTAACCTCCAGCCGCCAGAAGCTTATGCACAATTGTTTTACATTCCGAAATGCCAATGGTCACAAAAATAGTATACT
>CAEFZY010065546.1:0-33728 GCA_903066815.1 Brachyrhaphis roseni
TATATATATATATATATATAGATATATATAGATATATATATCTTTTAATCACCAATTTAAATACAATTTTTAAAAGTGGATTTAAATTTTTGAGAGAGAAAAACTTTTTAAACAGGTAGAATTTAGGATGTCATAATTTAAGTACCAGGGAAAGACACTGTATATCACTCCAAATCCTTCACAAAGTGCTCCTTGGAGGTATCTTTAGTAGTGGCAGTGTTGGACTCTGCAAATATGGCTTAAGGTGCTGGAACATATTACTAAATATAACATCCGCACAGTTCTCTGGTAAAAGTGCTGTAGAACAACCTAAAATGCACTATGCTTTTCAAATGTTCAAATAGCCCTAGGATCGCACATATACACTTGCATACTTCCACCACAGTTCCTGTGTTCTGTAATTTGAACATACTTATTCAAGTCTTGTACTTACAAAAGTGCCTGAGATAACGTAACACATTTGTTTTCCTGTGACGTTGAAGTCTGTCAAGAAAAACATAACATTAACTAAGACTAACTCAAAGGAATAGTCTGATGTGTTATTCCGCTTCCTAATTGCTAAGAGTTGGTTAAAATAAAGTTAGTAGTTAAATCAAGTTAGTGCTGTAAAATGTTAAAGGCTGTGCAAATTATAGGTAATGTTTGACTTCTTATGACTGAAGTTTTGAATTTTGAAGAATTCTTTCAGCACTGAACAAAGGAATGTTTATGGCAGAAAGGGCAAAAATGTAAATTTAAATTCTGCAAATTGTGGTTTAATTCACACTCCCTAAAACATGCAAGTTCACTAAAATCATTTTTCTCCTGGGCCAAGGTGAAAAAAAAAAAAAATGGAATTTTGTTCAGTGGTCCAAAGTCCTCTTTTCACAGAGAAGTAAAGTTTGCATATCATTTGCAAATTGAGGCGCCAGAGTCTGGTAGAAGAGTGGAGAGGGCCACAATCCACATGGAGATGACTTAGGGTGCCATGTCATCTGCAGGTCTTGCTCCACTGTGCTTTCTGAAGTCCACAGTCAACAGAGCCATTGACCATGACATTTTAAGCACTTCATCCTTCCTTCTACTGACATTCTTTATGGAGATGCTGATTTTATTTTCCAGTAGGAATAAGCTGCCCACGTTGGCAAAGGTACCAAAACATGTGTGTTGATGCAGTAATTCATGGAAAAGAAAGCCAAACCAAGTATTGAGAACAGAGAAATGAGCATATTTTTCAGAAGCCTGACATTTCTGGTTAAATTTAAATTTGTCATTACGGTCACATAATATTTAAAATTTCAGACAATGTGTCTATGTTATTTAATAGAAAATTAAATGATACAAGGATACAATCTCCAACTGAATACACATCTCATCTCAAGTTAGATGTTTGTAGGGAAGAACACAGCAAAATAAATATTCCACAACACACTGTCAGTGAGATTGTAATTGGTGGATGGTAGAGCACTATAGGGGTGGCGATCCAAAGAAACTGTTGCATTTCAAAACACAGCCCACTGTGAGCACTTGATATTTAAAGTCATTAAGGGCGTGTAGCTTTGAAAAATTGGAAATTAAAGAAAAAGGAGAAAAACGGGGGAAAAGAATCCCTTTGTTTCTAAAATTTCTGAGGAAAGAAACTAAGAGGTACAGATTCATGTCGCCTTTCTTTGCCTCTACATTCCCATTCATCACAGGGCCGTTTGAAAAGGCGTTGCTAAGAGAGCAGCTGCAGATGCAAGACACTATTCATATTCCCAGATTTCAGAGTATCAAGTCGAGTGAATTCAAGACTTTTATCTTCTTTAATTATGCAAATTATACGCCACAGATATTTTCTATCGAGGCGAGAGGCCCTTTTCTTTTCTCTCAGCAATTTTTTCAATGAGACACCCAAGTGAAGTAGAGGGAACAAATAATCCTTGAAATGCACATTGCAGAAAAAAAAAACCCGCTATGGCTTATTTATAACTGCTGTTCATGAACAAGAAAATAGATGGATTTTTATTAATTTCATTAAACTGAACTTAAGTTTTCTTTGCCTTCCTGCTAAATCACATTTGAAAGCACAACACACAACAGTATAACACTGTGACTTTTATTGGGGCTGCATGAAACCGACGGATTTCATTGCTACTAGCCGCGCCACTTCATAGTAATTTGCCACAAAGGACTCAGGCATTCTGATTTCTCAATAACAGCAGTCATTACCAATAAATCTTTAGCCCCTGTTCTACTCAGCCGCTTTCTCCTCAATAGCCAGAAGGTGATTCTATGTTTATTGAACAAAAGGTCTTTGTACTCCAAGCATGTTCATCACATAAACGATTGACAAACCCCTAATGCCCAATAGCATTATGCCCATGAAGGGGCAGAAGAGACATAGAAAGACAACCTTGGGACTTTTGGCATTTTGCCTCTCAAGAGTCAAAATTTAATTTTTTATTTTTTTTTTAAACTGAGTAAAATGCAGGTGAAGGAATATAAACATATTCTATAATTCTGATTGATGTGGATAGTAATAAGCTGGCAATGACATTGCCATATGCCAAGTTTTTGACAAAAAACATTTCAAAACCACTATTTTTTTTTTCATTGTACTTTTTCAGTCACACTAGTGTGGAGTAACTTCTCCAGAGTTTCTTATCTGCTCCATAATGCAGTGGAAAACTGCCACTTTCACTTCATTTTGCCCTGACCATGGGTTTAAAGAAGGCTAGAAAACCTTGCCTTCACTCACAAGAAAGACAAAAGATAAGCGCCTTTTGCAAAAAATATAGAATCTGCCTGATATCCTAAATGAGTCCCACCCATCACTTCAATTAAGATAAAACTGTCGTCCCGGTCCATTTTTTTCTTCTTGTTTACCTCAGACCACATACTTTGTCGAGTGAGAAAAGCTAAGCAAAAGTGGGACATGGAACCAAAGTAAAAAATGGAGAATAAAGTTTATGCAGGCGATTTTTATAAACTGGAGAATAGTGTTGTTTCTCTCAATCAGTGCCAGAAACAACAAATATGAAAGTAACAGGAAAATCCTATTGCAAGCTTTCCAATGACTTGTACCAATGGTTGAGCAATGAATTAAAAGTATTAAGAGTTTCCCAAAAGATCAAGAAAAGCAACAAAGGGACTGAGGTTTATGGGAAAAAATACACACATATTTAGGATATGATCTTCTTTTTCGAAGTCTTTTTTTATCTCGGTAAAAAAGACTTTTCTTATAATATTGAGGATTTTCCCACGTTGAGGCGATCCACATAACTAACTATCTGGTGCTGCAGACCTCATATAACACGAGCCAGAAGAATGTTTTCAATAGCCTAGAGAATACAATCATCTAGTTTCAAGTTGGGTCAAGAATTTAGGATCAAATGACTGTCGACTTGTTTCTGCCAGGTAAGAATTGTGCTATTTTAAATAATTAGTCAGTGATAGCGATGACACCGCTAACAACGAACTAACCCATGTTATTTCTATGAGTTTGGATCTGCTAGTAAATAATTTATTTATCTTCTGTAAACCCAAATTCATGCTGGAGTTTTACGTTAATGTTGAGTCATTGTAGGACGCTAGACTGAATCCGATCTACAGAAACCCCCATGTTCGTATCTGGACACGAATATAGCTACTTCGTTTGCCAGACACAAGGCATTTGGTGGAATAGTCACAGCTAACTGTGACTGTATGGCTGGGTAGGTTATATTTAATTTCTTTAGCTTTTTTTTTTTTTAGCATGAAAGTCCCACTAAATAAACATTATCTTTTCTGTTCGTGACTCGGCACTGAGCTAGCTGCTAACAACACTAGCACTCTGAGGACAACCACGCTAGGGCATAAAAATAATATATCTTACTTTACATATGAATGCTTGGTTTTCTAAGTAACTGTCCAATAAAATATATGAAAATACAATTTAAACAATTGATTGTTACCTGTTAGAAAGTGGCACTGCAAACTCTGGCATTGTTAGTTTTCGCACCTCCTGTTTTTAGATGTAGATTGTTGATCCACTTTTTTCGGTAAGTTTTTAAAATTAACTCCCTTGTGACCAACTACCTTCGAAACACGAAAATAACGTTTATCTTTCCCTCTATTAGAATGGTTGAATCAACCATACAGGACACAGACATTTTGAGCTGGATCAACAGAAATAAATGGGCTGCATTTACTTCCGGCCCTCCATCTGCATTGGGTGACATCGGTGATACCTCATCTGGAACCCAGCAATAAACAAAAGGGAAATAAAAGCAGCAAAACAATTATGAAAAATGACAATCCTTTAAAAAAAACAACATACCTGCTGTGAAGTTGTAAGTTGCTGAAAATCCCACCCCTTCCAGTTCTCCATCTGTCACAAATTTTATCCACAGGTACCGGCCACTACTCCTGATATCTGGTGGGCTGTGCTGACCGCAGTACCGCCCAAGTATCGGGGAGAAGCCAAACGGTCCATCGCGAACCTCAATGTTGTCAAATTTACATTCCCAAGAAGGCTCAATTGAATAATTGTCCTCGAAGTGTAGATCAATGCATTGTCTTGGGGGAGCTGGAAAATAAATTGAAACGTAATAAGCACAAAGTATCGTTTCATACAGTACAGTCAATATTTTCATTGATATTGATAAAAACTCTAGCTGTTTAAGTAGCTTGAGGGTAATGAGATTTTCTACAAGCTTTTTGTGACATCGAAACACAATTATGTTTCTCATCAAAGCAAAACCTTTCTCACCAATCAGTATTCAATTAAGTTTTTTATGCTGAATATAAACCTGAGTATAAACATTAATAACCTGTATGTTTGAGATTCTTGAAACCCAGCATGTTTTCATCATCTCGTTACAGGAAGTGGTTGTATCATAACACCCTTATTCTAATTCAAAATGGATCTTCAGGCGTGACTGAAGTTAAATGGAGGGCACTGCTACTAGTCTGAAGAAACTGTGTGTGGGAGGTGTGCCCTGAGGGGTGGAAGCTCAGCTGGGAATGGCAGCTGCAAGGAGGAGCTTTGTGAGAGCAAGCGCTTAGGCACCCCCAAATGTCTGCCATGAGAGGTTAAAGGATTTCTCAAACATACATGAAAGAATCAAAGCAACACACCAACAGGTATGTTTTTGATAAAAAAAAAAACATAAAAAATTACATTATAACATGATATAACGCTCAAAAAGTCAATTTTAACATAACACCCCAGTGGTTCCACCTTAAATGGTATCTCTTTATGGTAAAACTTCTTTCTAAATAAAAACAATTCTCTGTGAGCATGTCTTGCTAGACATTTACTCAAAATAAAAACTATAGGAGTGCTCTATTTGGGGAGGAGAGGGGGATCACATTTAAAACACCTGGTCTTCTTTTCTATTTCTGCTATTGTGTGTGTCATGATCATATTCACCTTCAAGGATATAAACGCACTCTGTGTTGGGGGGGTATTTGTTTGGGTAATTGGGGGAGGTGAAGAGTCCTCCTTCTGCCTCTTTTACCCACGCTCCACACTGATCTGCAGGCTTTACTCCAGAATTGTTTTTCACTAAAGATTTATGCAAAGAAAATAATTTTAAAAAATCAGCTATAAATGAAGGATTGCAAGGACCATATATATGGGGTATAAAAATATAGATTTTTGTTGTTGAGATTACCTGTAGCCGTATCCTTTTTTGTTGCCCCATACAACCCGAGTATGAGTAGACTTGCCACAACTGTAAGATCAGAAAGAACAATACATATTTTATTGTTTGGCTCCTTTTTTTTTTTTTTTCTTTTTTTTTGAGATTTGAGACAGCACTGTTCAGATTCCAGATACTGGCTCACTTCAGCAATGTGAACAATTTTTTTTAAAATTTTTTTTAAACACTAAAGATTTTTCAAAATACAAGCAAAAGATAGGTTTGAGACATGCTCAATAATATAACAGAATTACTTCTCTTTTGAACTTGTTTGATTTTAATTTGAAATATATAAAAGAACATGCAGCAAGAACTTATGTTATGACCTTCACTGGTACAATTGCAGGTTGAAAATACAGCCTTACTATTATTTTGCTAAGAAATGATTTCAGCTTGATTTGTTGCTCGGATACTTAGTGTTCCCTTTTAGTTGAGTTAAGGCTATAAAGAAAAAAAAAAAAAAGACACAAGGAGCAAGTGTGCTTCAGTTATAGTGACTTACCGTGAAGGAAGCTGTGCCCATGTACCATGTCTGTTTCTTTCACAAACGGCTTCACACTCAACTAATTCCATTTAGATTTAGAAATACTTGAAAAAAAAAAAAGTCAAAGATGAGAAGGATTTTTCTTGCTAATTCACACTTTTATAAAACCTCTTACCGGAAGAAAGAAAGGAAAAAAAAAAAAAACTCCTTAAATCTGTGAAGTTGAAGAGAAGAAAAAAAAACTCATAAGAATTAATCACCAGTTTCATATAAAACCAAAAACAGTTCCGATTTCCATCCAAACGCTTCTAATGCCCCTTGGTGCTTTTGATGCACTGAAAGGATTAATAGTCCCTTCATCAGCCCTTCTCTAATCGCTCCACATTTGCGATCTTCTTTAGGGAGAGAAAAAAAGCCTCGTTTTGTCCTCTTTGGTCCCGATATCAGGAGCGGGAATCCTTCAGAAGCACACCAGACCGCGCAACACTCATCTCTGCGGCGTTTTCTTTAGTCTTCTGGGGTGCGTAAAATTGTCCAGAGGAAAGAAAAAAAGACAAACGAGTTGTGTAGCCTACATAATAGGTGGGATTTCATGCGGCGTTTTTTCTCAGAAGGTTGTCTGTGGTGATCTGAGTGCGCCTCTCTGCATTGGCTTCTGTCAAATGGAGAGTCAGCAGGGGTAAATGCGCGATCTCCCTCCTCCTTTCGATTCTTTCCTTTTCTGCGTTTGGCACCGACTGTTAAAAGATCCAATGCGCCACGATCATCACGCTGCCTTTCACGCGCGCTTTGTGAACTTCTACCACAGCGTGCTGCTGGTTCAGTTGCACGCGCGAGAAACAAGTCATAAACAAAACAAAAACAACAATAATGCACCGCAGTGCGTAAGTGAGCTATGTACCCCACGAAAATGCACGTGTATACTGTATATATATACTGTGTATATACTGTATTGCTCATCATTGAAAAATCATTTAACAACTATTCCTTCTTCAAATCAAAGCTGAACGTGATGGCGCATTTTTAAGCTTAATAGTAACAATAAAGTAACGCGGGTGCATTTCAGCAAATCAGAATATCATAAAAACCTCTTATACATAAACATCCGTCACAGTGTTAAAGTTAAACCTTTTATTTCAGTTTATGCGGATAATTATAGCTTACAGGCTGTGTCTCCGAACATTTTAATATTTTATAAGAACTAGTGTAAAAAAAAAATGGAGGCAGTGGAACCTCTTGGCTGTGTTGAGGTGTTGAAGATGACCAGGTTGCAGTGATTGTGCGTCAGCAAGTCTTCACTGCTGGTCAGACAAGCACAGTGGTAACCAGAAACATTAGAGAAAGTAGCTGTGTTTGTATGACAGGTGCAAGGTCCTACTGAAAAAATGAAAGCAACAGTCAGCAGAGGTAGATTGTCAGCAGAAGAAAGCATGAAGTGCTTTTAAATTTCCTGGTGGATGACTGCTCTTTGGATTTGATGATACACAGTGGAGCAATGGCAGCGGATGAAATGGCTCCCCATATCATCACTGACTGGGAAAACTTCAAGTGTGATTCATCTGAGAAAAAAAATAAAAAATTTAAAAAAACATATTTGAAACGCTGAGCAGATCCAGTCCTTTTACTTATTTGTCCCATTAATATGTATTGAAACACTACCCCTGTTTTAGGTGTGTGTTCATGGTATCTCTTTGTGTGTGCTGTCTCAAAGCTCTGACTCTTGCCACACTCCATGCCTTTTTAATCTACAAAAGTTCTTGGACAGGCTTCATAAGTGTTCCTGCTGCTTGTACATATTCATACCACACTTTTTTCTTCCACTCAACTTTTCATTATTGTGTTTGGACATAGTAATTCTCTGGAAGAGTGCTTTTGTTGCATATAGAAAGTTGTGGGTTAAATTACAGCTTCCTTCACTTCCACAATAATAAAATGCAAACTAATCTGATTGACACTATAGTACATAGGAACAATGCAATTTGCAATGACATGGATTTATATTTACATAACATCCTTTATCTAAGATTTGCCACACCGGAAGTAAAACATTGATCCAACTGGTTGCAAGGTTTCATGAGGTCTGAGATTTCATAGTGGTAATTCAATAATAACAAGTCTGCTTGATCCTTATCAGAACTGGTATTGACTCCTTCAAAGAGTTGAAACTACTAAATCTGTTGCTGCAATAGCTCTGAAAGTCAAACGCTGAAACTGCATACTTAACACTACAAAATGTGTGAAATGTTATTTTGGGTTCCACAAGACACATGACACGTTTAACCATTGCATGTTATGCAAGATTAAATTTTTGGCATTTTAGTTTTCTGAAGGAAATACTATGTTCACAAGCAACAATGGAAAAAAGCAATCTCAACGGACTGTCCGATCTTTTGACAAGTACAATATTTTGCACTGCCGCCCTTAAAACATTTGTATTAAATGTAGGATAGCTAATCCTGTCCAGATTTGGCAAATTTATACACAAATCTTGAGAGAGAGCTGGTCTAAACTGATTGAGATGCCAAGAAAAGGTTGGAACAGCCTTTACCATCCTGCTTGATTATGAGTAAACTTCCGTTGTCTGTGATTTCTGGAAAATGCAGATCAGCAAACAAAACAATATGTGAATAATTTGTCACTATTCCATCAGTGTTATTCCTGTAAAACTAAAAGGGAAAAAGTCTGGAAAAGTACTGAGTTTTGAAAGGAAAATTTTGTTGAAACCACAGAAGAGTTTTTTTATTATTATTATCTGCATGGTCAAACATGGGAAAAGCAATAGAAATAAATTGCTTTTTGAAGTTCAGCTCTCATAAACAAGAGAGCTTGTAGCAGATTAAAGATCTGCTACAAGCAGATCTTTAATTTATCAGAGCAGTGCTAATATGTCAGTTTCATTTGTCAATACAGCCTCTCTGGGACGTATCATAAAACATTTAATTGTTCTTTAGCTTTGCTGCATCTCGGCTCTTGGTTTGCATGAATAGTGTACTTTCCACATTTCTAAACTCTACCTTAAAAAGTGGAAGGTTAATGATGTTGGATGAGAAACATCACTTTTTACATTTATTTTTTTATCTCAAACTTGCAAGATTACTTTCCCAAGACAATCATGTCAGAATGTACCTATACGCTCCTTCACTGAGAGCAGCGGCTCTCGCACCTGATGACAAAGCTGATCAGAGGGTGCTCAGGGACAACTCAGGGGCTTGGGAGCCCAAAAATAGTCTTGGCACTCAGGAGACAATATCCATCTTCTGATACTCCTGCTGCAGACGCAGCATTGGCCTCAGTCTCTCTTTTCACATACTGGTTGGTTTTACCTCACCAGTTTTGATCAGTGGAGGTTTTTGTGTTGGAGTACAACAACTTTGCCTTCATAAATCCTTGTGGTATTTTTTGTAAAATATAAACTTAATAGTAAAATTCATACCCAGGAGATTTGGTTTTTACGTTGTATTCTTAAATTGATTCAGTTCAGCAGCAATAATGCACACTTTGCAGGTGCCACACTGAATTAAATATACATATGGGGAATCTCAGTGCTCTCTTCATCTGTTAGGGACAGTGATTTAAAGAGACTTGGGATTTAAGTCCTCCTTCAGATACATACACACCTCATACAAACATACATGTATACAAAACAAGAACAAAAGTTTCTACCAACTTCCCTTTTCTCTACTTTAATAAATTCAGATAAATCTGCTGGGTAGTCAAGATTGTTAGTCATCATTTGGCTGATATAACTGGGATGCATCTATCTCTCGAAACCACATGTTTTACTTGCCTCCAGCACACAAAGGAGCCATTACACATCCTGTGCCCCATCACTTGTTTCATTTTCTCCAAAAATATTTGTCTCCTTCATGCTGGATATGTTGGATTTGCTCAAGCCCCAGTAGACATTAGAACTGATGAAGATCACTTAGATCCCACAATAACAAGTTGGCTAATCTGTTATGTCTTCAGAAAAGTAAAAATATTTGTCATTGTGTCCATTTGGCTGGACCAAGGTCTGATGAGTAAATTAAGTATGCATCTTTAGTGTGATGCTGCCAGTTTTCCTTTGTCAGTGTAACAGGGGACACCCTTAAAGCGAATAAACACTTAGGCTAATGCCTCCAGGCCAATGGGACTCGAATTAACCCTATTAGTGATGCATCAAGCAATGTGCTGACCTAAAAAACAAAATGAGAAAGGAAAAAGTATTTGTCATTCAAGGTACCTTGTTGTTAATTAAGCAGAACCAAGAAAACATCAAGTAGCACCAAGAATTTTTTTATTTTTTTTTGCGGCCATGGAACAAAGTCTGTGCTGCTCTTTATGCTGCATTAGTTGTCTGGGTCTGTGTTGATAGACTGCATTTATCCTGGCTGTGCACCTGGAGCACCAGCAGGAAAAAAAAAAATGCCATCAGATGATAGTCACATAAACTACCTGTGGCATCATTTTTGCTGAGCCGCTTTTGTTGGTTTGAAATTCCTAATCCAATTTCAAATCCCTTGGTGCTCTCTCTCTCTCTACTCTTGCTGTCTCTCACTTTCTCTCCTTCTGTTTTTTTTTTCTTGAATGCTCTCAAAAAAACCATTAAGGTGTTTTGAATTATAAAACAAACGGAAATGTGCATAAACACTCTTAATCATACCAGCAAAAGGAAAATATATTTTCATAAATCTAAGAAAAAAAAATGTGCTGTGCCTTTTCAAGCACATTAGTGTAATTATTTTGTGAAGGACAATAATGTAAATTTTTGTAATTTTTTTTTTTTTTGCGGCCATGGAACAAAGTCTGTGCTACTCTTTATGCTGCATTAGTTGTCTGGGTCTGTGTTGATAGACTGCATTTATCCTGGCTGTGCACCTGGAGCACAGCCATTAATCATGGCTGTGATCAAAGGAGAAATGATCATTATTGATCATTTCTGAAATGCTCAATAATTTAATAAGCTAATTTGATTTTAAAAACGAGAGAAAAAAGTTCCTTATTATAACATCCTTTTGTAATAAGCTGCAGGGGTGGAAAGTTTTAGTTTTATTTGGCTTTCCATTTGCTATTGTTTATTTACTTAGATCTTGTATTTTAGCTCATTCCATTGTGTTATTACTTTCATGCTTTAACTCTTATCTGTACAGTTGGAGTTTTCTCTTTAGATTATCGTTCCTTCTGTTTATTTTGTCAGTTGAAGTTTTTTTCCCTTAATTTCTCTGCTTTCTTCATCTTTCACCTTTCTCTCAGCCTGCTGGCTCGCTCCCTTCTCAGCTGTTTCCTACCCTTTAATTTTCCTCTGCCTGCACTTTCATTTAGCTGTTTTCCATTCTTATCTGATTAGCTACTTTGGTTTCTTTGTCACTTTCACCTCTGGTTAAGTACTAAAACTCTTTAGTTTGTTCCACTCCTCAATCGCTCTTTTTGTTAAATTACCCATTCTGTCATCTGTTTTGTCACTCTGCCGTCTGTTCTGTCAGTGTTTTCTAGTTTTCACTAAGTCAAATACCATTGTATATGGTGGCTGTTGATAATTCAACATTTTGAAAGTGTGACCAACGCAGTGTGCTAAAACTCTAGGCAGACTGCAATTCTAAAACACTGCAGAAAATCAACATCATCATTCACAAGTTCTCCTGTTCGCTGATTGGCCTAAATGCGCAGGATGCAATGGCTCGGCTACTTTTCGCCTACATTTGGTTTGTAGTAAATTGTAAGGAGGACATCTGATACATAAAGCCACAAAAACATCAAGGCCATATTTGAAAAGTTCAGAACTAAAATTGTTTTGTCTTTCTATTGGTTATGGATTTCTGCAGAGCTGTGTCTTTGATGCTTCTCTGATTAGTATTTTCCTTGACAAGCCTCTAAGTTTAAATGAAGCGAGGTTATGATGGACTTGAGTTGTAAACCCTTCATTAACAGATTAGAATTGACAATGATATTTACAGTCCGCTTTCCTGGCAAAGCATTTAATAAACAAGCAGCTCAATTGTGGCGTACTTTGTATATAAAACATTTTATGGTAATTTATGCAGAGGGATCTGCATGTCAGTCTTTTATGCATTGGTTTTTATAGTGGGCAAATTAGCTAGGGTAAAAAAAAACACACACAAAAAAAATTACTCATTCCTGGAAACCAACACTTTACCAGCTGTTCTCAATGTCAGGTTGTTGCTTCCTTTGTTTGTCTGATTAACTTCCAGTGTTTCTTTTGAGAAAATCTTCTTTTGAAAGGATCAAACCACTTACTCTTTTTTTTTTTTGTCCTCTAAGCTGCTTCTCATTTAGCTTTCTTTTTGTGGTGCAGCTCAACTGTCAATCATGGAGGTATTATCCATCCAGCAATTACTTCCTCTAAAGAAGGGCAGCTGCACCGTCCATGAGCCTAAGTATCTGCTAAATTGGCATGCTTGATTTCTGCTCTAGCTGTAGCTCTGGGAGGAATTTAGTGTGCCATTGTACATCCATTTTTTAGCACCCTGTCCGTTAGTTTCAGCATGAAGCAAGCAATGATTTTTCACTCTATTTGGGCTAACATGCCCTCTGCAATCTGTTCACTGTATGAAGTCCCATTCCCCTTGGTTAAACCAACTGTGTAATTTGTCATTTGACCTCATTAGCCGTTTAGGCAGGGTGCCATGGACACCATGCAGTGGCACTTTGTAAGCACCAACAACAGCGGTGCATGTAGGCATGTACATAAGGGAAGTGTCTTCGGTACTGTCCCATTTATGATGCAGGTAGGAGGTAGAGAAAAAGGAAGAGATCTTCCAGGTCAGTGAAAACTGTCAGTATAAACATTTGATTGTTTGTCTGTCTGAAAGGTAATAGTTTGATGATCTATTAAAGATCTCTTAAACAAAGATCTTTGCTTAAAGAAGATCTTTGTTGATCTTCTTTAAGCATTTTTATTTTTATTTTTTTGTTTCTCTGGTAGAAAATATTTTATTATAACCTCACAACCTTTTAAAATGTCTACTTTGGTGTTTTTTAATGTGGTTACGTCTGTCAGGCGGTCGATGAAAATCATACGAACATTTCTGGATTCAATTTGAAAAGCATGGTTTTAGATTGATGGCAAGGATCATCATCTGCACTGATTTATTGTTTCTGGTGGCTTCTTGGTCATTCTAGCACAGTTGCTATCATCAAAATAATTAAAACTGCACCAGGTTTTTTACACAGTAAGTGGAGTCAATATAAAGATTTGGAGGTTCTTGCACTTCCTCAGTTTGTTTTAATTGGAAAAGGAAATACCATCACAAGTTTGATAAGGATAGGATTCTCTACCATAAGGTAAATGATCAAACGCAAAATGTTCGGCAGTTATTAAAATATTGAAAAATAAAACTTCATACATGATGCTAGGACCATTTTTATACATGTAAACTGTTTTTTCAAAGTATGTGCTTACCTGTTTTAGCAGAGAATAAATTAATAAGGTATTCTCATATAAATTTTTACAAAACTATAGGTGATTTTTTTTTCTTTTTTCTTTAAAATTTTCACTCGCAGTCTGATGAGAAACAGTCCAAACTGAGTTTGTGCAAGTCCTGGAAAGCTGGCATGCAAGGAGCTCATTTTTGCTGCTATGCTTGCTGGGCTCTGTGGAGTAGGAGAATATGACCTTTCATATTTACCCCAGTGTCTGAAGACAAACAACAGTTGTAGATATCCTTTCACACTTAAACATCCCTGTGAGGCACCTTACTGTGAGAGCATGGTACATTTCACTCAGTTACGAGGCACTGATTTCTACCACTGTTGAAAATGTCACAGTAAGGTGTACATTTCCTCTGAGGTAGTAGGTCATGATGAACTCTTGCTTTCTTGCTTTACAGAATAAATGTTAGGTGAAATGAGAAATAAAAATAATATTTAACAGTGTCAGCAATCATGGACTTCAAGAGATGTGCAAGTCTTATGACATTTTCATAATTTAAAATGTGTCCACGTATTTCATTGCGAAACTTAAAATTACTCTTAGCATGACAGAAAATTCATTTGTAATCTGTGTCTGCCAGACTCTTCTCTTCCTACTTAAATGATATCAGTTATTAGTTGCTAATCAACATTCAGTTTATAATAATAAAACCACATGACATGTGGCCAGCATAGCTCTGTAGTCAATATAGGAATTTTGTGACATTTTCAGACAACAGTAGAAACTCATGGAGGAAGTGAACTAGCTCGAGCTTTTCATGGCTCAAAAGTTACATACTGTAGCATTGAAGCTTGTTCTGTATTATCAAACTGTTAATTCAGGATAAATATTGGTCTATAAGAAGCAAGCAAACAAATTTACAGATTTCTTAGAAGGGGATATGATGGCATTTAGGTCTATGAGGGAGTCAGAGTCCAGACCAAATTTTTCCAATATGGCAGCTGAATAATTCATCTCTGAATGTGACTCTTGCCATATTGCCCATATTTCATGTCAGGATGGCCCATGAGATGCTTTTTTTTCAATATTTTTGTAAATATTTTAAAATCTACAGTAGCTATTTAGACTCCAATTTTCTGTACTGTCTGTACTTTTTGGAATTGTGAACTTATCGTTCAGACGTAAGATATTAATTGTATCTTACATCAGTCTAATATGTAAAACCCACCTGAGAAAAAGCATGTCTGTGTGTTTTCATTAAAATGAAGACAAAATTGTCTGGAGCCTCATTATTTAATCTGTAACAGAGATTGTTTTGCACTACCACCTAATTAGAAGTTGTATCAGAAAAGTAAAACAACAAAACCTGTCACTATATAGTTTATAACTGCAACTCAGCAGTCTAACAGAACATTCACTCATTAATTTTATGCAGTTGATACAAAATTCAATTGGGTTGCATTCTAGCCATTAGGCCCTTTTGGTCTTATCTCATCACTGCAGCACTTATACAAAACGCCAGAGAACACGGCAGCAGTAGAGTAGATGCAGAGTGGAGCAGGGAAATAACAGAGAAAATGTGGGAAAAGAGGTGTGGGGGAGCACAGTAGAGTAGAGGAGAAAGGAGGAAAGGTACGGAGAAAAGAGAGATGATTAATGACAGCAGTGGAAAAGATAGCCGAGGTGGTTTGTGAAATTAACAGAGCCTTCGCCAACAGGAGCCCATAGGGAATAGAAGGCACTCAGGCTCATACCAACACAGACCAAGCTACTGTACGATTACCTGTTGTAGGCTCACCAGCAGCTGGCTGGGAAGAATAACCGGGTATATTATAATATACTGTAAATGTAAAACAAATATAAAAATAAAAAAAAAACCTCCAAAAAATAAGAACAAACGTGGCACATTTAAAAGCAACAAACTCGTATGATTAACAAAAAATGAGTGTTTCACAACTCCTGGACCTCAAGACACACTGTTCTGCATGTTTTAAATATTTCACTGCTTTGACACACCTGATTAAGATGATTGCAGTTCAGAAAAATCCTGTTAATCAGCCATCAAATGAAGTGTGTTTGTGTAAATATTGTAAACAGTGCAGATATTGAGGAGAGTTTAGGACGAAAGTAAGCAAGTCATTTCTTGCATATTTTACGTGTTTACAGCATGTTTTACCCAGAGATAAATGCAACATTACAGCTCATGCTGCTTTGCACATAAAACATTCCTGTTATTTCCCTATTCAAAAAAATGGTTTTACATTTGTTTTTCTACATGAATAATGAGTTTAAGACTCAGTTTCTATTAATCTATAAAGATGTAATCAATAAATTATAGAAATAAAAAACCCAGCTATGGGCCTGGCTTAGCAATGTTGATTGGAAATCCAAATACTCTCTAGTGTAGACAGTATTTATATTATTTACCCAAAGTCGATTCTTTACCAAAATAAAATACATCTACTAGATATTATTTACATATTATTCTGGTCAATAATAGTCAAAATTAGTGCTCGTGAAAATATTCATAGTAATCCAGTGTACCCTCAAATTCACATCTTTGCTGTATAAGGTTTTAACAGCTATTATTATCACTGTAAAAAAGTCCACTGCACACAACATTTCTACCAACAAATGACAATTTATTTTGCCAAGCTAACATCATATCAAAACTCCCTTTTTCCCTAAGGGGTTTCTTTAATAACTTGGGTGTAATGTAATACTAACTTGCACTGTAGAGGAGTCCTCACACAACAGGAATTCCCTTTTACCACCGCAAAAATCAATACGTCCAACTGTGCTACAAGGCAAGTAATTCTTGTGTTTTAATCAATCTTTTCAGCATTCAATAAAAGCTCATGATGAAATCAACTGGAACCCATTATTCTGAAGGAGGATAATGCTGTGCCAGTGGGACATTTGTGCTCACAAAATGGATTCATTATTTGCAAATAAAGCACTGTCATTCCTAAAAAAAAAAAAAGAAAGGCTGTGCTTTATTGCTTTAACATCCAACCCCCCCCCCCCCACAAAAAAAAAAACACCCAGATAACTTATGGATATGTACAAAGCAGTGACCTTGTTTTTATATCATACAAAAAATATATTTTAATTTTAAAACTATCTAATAATACAGAATATGCCTGTGTCAAAACTAGAGCATGATATGTGGATTGCAAATTAAATATATTGTATCTTTCAGCTTCTTTGAGTAAAATAAAAGTGAGATTTATGCACAAATTCTCCTCTTTGCTCTCTATATTCTACTACTTCACAGTTCTCACTATTCTTTTAAAGCTGATGCACAAGTGATCCAACAGCAGGTTTTACTCATGAGAACAGAACAGTGTGAAGGCTTTACAAATCATATTTGATTTAGGATTTTGCTCCAATTTAATGGGAAAGGTTATATGTTAATTTTGATTAAGTTCAACTCCTTTTCCTCCATCCTTCATTCTGACAACTCAGAGCCCATGAGAAAACGGTAGCCTTTGTGGCATAAGAGCTGTCTGCCGATGTCAATTAGGAATTAAATTAGAAACGAACGTGCCGAGTGCTGAAGGCTGATAGACGGGCCAGGCCACAGGTGGGGTTGTATGGTTATTTGGAGGTCTGATGTCAAAAGTTTCTAATCACGCATTCAGTCATAGACAACCTGTTACTGCTAACTTGTCCAATTCAATGGTGAAGGCAGAGAGAGGGAACAAGCCCAGAGAATTGCCAGCTGCTACTCCTGGCCTTGTCTGTTCACAGCCACTGGCTCTAGCACAAACAGCAGGTAGAGCAGAACACAGCAGAATGTGGGGAAATCAGCACAAAAGCAGAATAATTTGCACACATTATCCAAACTTGAATTTTTTTTATCAAATGTAGCCCAACTAAGAGAACCAACAATGGCTAAGTGAAAGCACCTTGTGTTTAAAAGGTGGTATTACGTATTTTCGAGGCACATAGTGTAATTTTATAGCACAATCAAGGAACAATGTTACCTTCAGTTATTAAAATTCTGCATATTTCAAACATGACCTAAAAGAAATTAGACTGTAATTTAATGCCTTGAAATTTGGTCTCTGTCTCTTTAAGAAGATCCTCTTTCTGGCACTGCTCCTTCAGCACATCATCCTGAAAACATTATGCTGTTTTCCATTCTCAGGAGTGTTGGATTGAGAAGTACTTTGTATGATAAGATCACCAAACACACAGTTCCAGGTGTCACAAGTATGACATCTGGAATAAGATGTCATACTGATGCGGGTCTGAAGGATGCGGGTCTGAAGGAGGTGGTACCCGGTGTCAGGAACCACCTTCCCTGCAGCGGGATACCAGTGGAGGACCGCTGGGACAGACTGGGCGTCTCAATTTCGCTACCAACATTGTTTGCTAATTGCTGCTGCATGTCCTCAGTTCCTTGTAAAACTAAACATAGCAACCAAAGTCTGTAACTAGAAGCTACAACCATCAAAAAAAAATCTCTAGAAAGCATTGTATAATACTGGAATGTCTTTTTTTTTTTTCCAAAATCCTGTTGTGATCCATAGTGTGTTTGAACTTTGAGTGTTACTTGGGTTTCTGCTTTGATCATTTCTTTGTTGTTTTCTTGCCATATCAGTTCATTTGTTTGTGTGAGTTTTATTCTTTTTGCTTGGATTCTGCTCTCTAAGGATTGTGTTGTTCGTTTTTCCTTGTTCTATTGTGTTCTTGTTTTCCACTCCCATGTATGTCACGATCTTTCCCTTAACCCATCAGTTTGCTCACAACTGTTGCCTCCGACCTGATTGTCATCACCTAAAACGATGCCGTTCTCCATAATTCCTCAATGTATTTATAGTTTAGTGGTTTCAGAGCTATTAACTCTCTACCTGCTCTTAACTTTTGACTTTTTCTAAACATAGAACATACTCCTACATCAGCTCTTCTATTTCTTTTTGTGTATCCGCTCAAACCTCGGTTTGAGAAAGTCATTATTATTTCAGAAATTCTGAAATATCCCTTTACGTTTTCTTTCCCCCTGAACTCTTCTTTTCTCAAACTTTCAGCTAAATATGTTTTGGTTAGTTTCCATACTTTTTACGGAACTTTTAAAACCCTTTGTTCCTGTTGGTTTGCCAGTAACCTCATTTTCTGGGATTGGTTTAATCTGTTCGTGGCAGGTCTAACATAAAACATCACACCAGTCCTGCCATGCCAGCTCTCCTTTTTATGGAAAACAGTTTGGCTCTGTGACAACCTCTCCTTAGGAACAAGAGCAACAACACTTGCTTAGAACACAGAACAGTGTTCTACATAGAGTGATGAGTTGCAATTACAGTGCAACACGCCTACCTACATGCTGGAAAATTAGGGAATCACTATATGTTTCTCTCGCCTTAACTGCCACTTTCACAATTATAGGCAGACTGTCATCTTATTTAAACATCAGAAGACAAATAGAACAAGTATTTTATCTTTAAGGAAGGAATAGTTTAAAGACTGCATTTTTATCAAGAGACATAAATCTTAGCAACTGGACAGATTGTCCTAATTTGAAACAACTTATTCCTCGTAGCAGCTGGTGTTTTTCCAAGTGATTTTAACATAAAATAAACTTTTAAAGCTGGTATTTTTCTGGTTCTTAAAAGCCAAAATTTATCCACACTCTACCTATACTGAAGTGCAATTAAAGGTGAAAAAAGGACATCCTTTACAGATGGAGGCTGGTTCCATTTCCGGCCGGAATATGTTTATTCACTTCTGGGAACTCTTTGGCTGTAATCAGCTTGCATAAATCTCTTTGATGATAGCCACAAGAACATCTGCTGAAGCAATAAAAAAAAATTGAGGGAGGTAATAAAATGTCTGGCTGAACATATGCTAATGGAAATGTGAGTTCTTCTGTGAAGTTTGCTACAGTCCCAAAGTTGCTGCGGTGGTGTCACTGCATCAGTATAACATTCAAGCTCAGGTTTATTGAACGTAACAAAGCTGATGCTGTTATTCCGGCTTCTGCAGAATTATACACAGGTTCCAGATAAGGTGAGCTTTGTAAGTCGTGAGGCGGTGAAGGTTTCTTTTACTGCTGAGACAGCTTTGCCCTTCACTAGTTTTCCTTTACACCCTGTTTACAGTGACAAGCACACTGGCACGCACAAGTCTGCTGCAGGATCCACAATGGATGCTGTTTGTCTCTGCCTACAAAGTAGGGTTGTAAGAGATAACTTTTTGTCACTGGTGATTCTCTCTCTGCTGCTCATCAATATTTAATAAGTAAATAATCACATGACTTTAGTGACTGTATAATCACCAAATGACAAACTGCAAGGCCTTAATTTTGCTGTCTCTTTGAACTACATTATATTTCGCATACCCACATCGTGTAACTTTTGTATTCCTAATCAACATGCATTGTTTAGGTGTGTATCCTTACAACAATATGAATGAGAATCTCAAAGTCCTGCCTTAAATCTTCACACAAACATGACTTTTTCTATGTAATTTGCCAGTTTTGAGATTTCAATCTCTTACACAAAAAATGAAGATTAAAGCAAACTAGCCAGAGAATAAAAATATGACCTACCTTGAACTCACATCCTGTCACCAGATCCTCTCCCACTACCTGGTTTACAACACTTCTGCAATACTCGCATGAGAAACCTGCCCCCGCTGGAGCTTGTCATTGGTGCTACATGCTAGCTCATCTGACCACAACTCAGCTACCTGTCAACCCTAAAGGACAACTTCAACCACACATTAGTCATCTGAAAAGAAATAACACAGACCAAAAACTTTTCACCTCCTACATGTCTTCGATTTGGATCAGCGAATCTATGATCTACAGTACATCAATGTGTCGGTAATGAAGCACCAGTAAGAACAATTTGTCATTTAACTTATAAGTTTGATTATTTTAAGTAAATCCAACTAATCCCAGCCTTTGCTTTTTAAGAAATTAAAGGAACTACTGAATGAGATCACTAACTTCTCAGAAACATACAGACACAATACAAACATTACAATAAACATATTTTTTTTTGCTCTTACTTGCCAACTTTTAGTAAGATCATGCAGTATAGAGAAATTTAAACTCTCCAATCCATCCAGATACTAACCAAACTAACAGTGGATGCAATGCAAGCAATCTTTAGTATTCCAGTTGTACTTATGCCTGATTAAGCTCAAACTGTTTGAACTTTCTGTATTGTAATGTTCATGTTAGCTCAGATTTTTGGCAGCTGTAGGCTCACTCTGCTGTGACGGAACCAGAGTGAGGGTAAAACCAAAAAGAAAGCCACTTTTATTTTTGGTGAGTGAGGAAAGGGCATGCATTGAGATCAATTTTGTGGTGGAGGAAACTGTTCCCAAATCATCTAGTACTCTCGTCATGTGTCTGGTTGAGTTAATTGGGTGAGAGCAATGTGGATGGGTTTCTGTGACTAGATAATTGATCCATTTTGTGGGTGTGAAAACCACCCATAGAGCAAGGCGCAGATAGTAGAAAGTGTACACAATGCTGTAATCTCCCCCTCTGGTTGCTGCAGAGCTGTGGAATTTCAGCAGCAGAAGTCCTGCAGAGGGCTTAGGAACAATTTGGACACAGAGCGTTTCCATTTTAGCCCCACTTCACTGGGGAAATACCACAGTATATTCCAGTCTCAAAAACACAAAACAAAACACTGCACAGTTTGTCAGCACTTTTTGCAGATGATTCAGGTTAGACCTGGTAATTGTGTTATTGTTTTGTGAATATCATTAATATTGGTTTCATCAAAAACAGCTCTTATAACAATGGGTAGCTTTTGAAAGGACATTAATTTATTTTACTGTCTTTTTTTTTCCTAACCAAATGAGCTTTAGCAATATGCATATGAAACAATGCTGCTCAGGCACAGTGCCAATCCTAAGTTTAACTCACATAGGATTTATTGTTGCACGTGTTTAAATTCTCTGCTATGGCATACTCCTATATCCAAACTACTGGTGTGCTTCTCTCTTCCTGTTCAGAATATAGGTGAGGAAGATTGACAGATACAAACGTACTATAGAAAGGTTGAAGATTTTAATACAGGCTTAGATATGAAGGATGTCATCTTGAAGAGGCTGGCCACACAGCACAGAGTAATGGGTGTGTAGAGTAAGTAAAATGCACATGTAAGTAAGCTATGGCTGTGTTGTCATGGTGAGCTGCAGACAGCAGCATAATGAATGGTTGTTTAGGGAGGCAGGAGGGGAGACATCAGATTATTCAGTGACACTGAATAAAAAGAGCCAGAGACAAAATGAATAAAACTAAGTATTATGTATGATGTAGCAACATGCAAAAAGTCGAGTGGATGGGAAAGAATATGTTCTAAAATCTGAAAAGTGTGGCAGGCATTTTTATTCAGCCAACTCTGCTACGATTGGCCATTATTTAAAACCCCATGTGAGCAACTACCTTCAGAGGTGACCTAATTGTACTTTGACGGACATTATTGACTGATCATGTCCTCTGAAAATAATTAGTTGCACTGGATTGTTTTTTGTGGTAGCAGAATAAAATTAACTAAATATAAATGCAAACCATACTTTTCAGATTTTTTGTTTTGAAAAAAAAAAATACTTCCACTTTCAGTCATGATAAACTGATGCTTGTAATTTTAATGTGACAACACATGAAAATGTCTCAGGGATTTTAATATTTTGCGATGCACTTTAAGCTGGAAAAAGAATCTCCAATTTGATTCAGTAAATTACTGATGTTCTTTGGACAAGTCAATTTTGTTCAGTTGTTTTAGCTTACCATGACAAAGAATAGAATATAGTTTAGTAATCTATTGCAAATGTGCTGTGCTAACATCTCAGATTTTTGCTGCCACTCAGATTTATTCAACTGTTCGTCACACTGGAATAAACTTTGCCATCATGCGTTTAGGTGACTTCTAGAACAGCGAATGTGTGCGCATGCATGCATTGGTGAGCCGGGTCCATTTGCATGGTGCTCTCAAGGCCACGTTGTTGGAGTAAGAAGGCTGTAATTAGTGAGCCCATGCATATTAAACAGCATCCATTCATCTTGAATAACAACGCTCTGCTGTCACTTGGAGCTGATAAGCCACAGATAATGTGCAGAAGGTTGCACATGTCACTCTGAAGCACCCATCTTACAAATTCAGTAATACAGTTCCCCCCCTAACCTTTAATGTGTGATGTGGAATGTATAATTATGATTAAATTATAAGGATGGGAAGAAAGAAGTTTGACAGCTTCACCAAGCATGACTAAATGAAAGTCAATATCAGTGAGTGAAGTTTTGCCTGGGGTATATTCATATGTTCAGATTTTTGTCTCTGGCTCTTTTTAAGAGTATTAGAGCCACCATATTTTTAGATATGTTTATGCACAAAAGCAAATAAAAAGTAAGTACCGTACATAAAACATGAAAAGGTGTTTTTACTGTTTCCATGGTAGGATATATTGAAGATTTCTGAAAAAATATATATTTTTCTTTTTTACCATTGGGTCTAATGGGGAAGAAGTTTATAGAGACATATGGAAGACCAACTTCACTTGTTCATAATTGCCAATATTAGCAAAGTGTAAGGTGATTTGATATGACAAAATAACCAGCATACAATGGTAACCTAAAGGACACAAAAAACAAACAGCACAGAGAATCTCTCCTGTCTGTCTTTCCATCATCTTCCATGTTTAAGACATTCCTGCTGAACTCTTCTAATATTTTGTCACATTAGAAACTGCCTTAAGGCCTCAGGTGTGTTGGGAATACCCTTCATCTTACTAAGTTATCAAGAAAGCTTTGAATCCCAGAAATTCTAAGAATTTTTTTTGAAATGACCACACTGGGAACAGCATACAGTTTCCCTTGACATTATGGATCCCGATCAAGATACTGGGATCTCTATGGGTATGGAAGCTCTCTTACTATTTTCATTCAGTCTTTCTACCAGGATTTTGTATCTTGGTTTGCTGTTCTCTAACCCTTTTCCGTGCTCCAAGAAGCTCAAGTTAACATTTGTTCTTGGGTTTGTCTTTTTTCATTTGCACTGCAGTCCCACTTGTCCTTTTCACTAAAGGAGCTTTTTAGTTTGGCAGACCTTTCTCTCATCCATTTTTCTCATTCAGCAACAGCCGTAGAGAATCTAGCCTGTCTCTGTTCTGCTGCTTGAGTGTGGCACTTTTGTTCAAATGCGGTGAGCTGCACTCTTTTCCACAGCAAGAGATGTGGAAAGGGAGGCGAGATGAGCTTCCTGTTTACATCGAGAAAGGCAGCCTGTACATTCTGAGTTGAACAGCTTCCCTCGCATGGTTTTTTCAGAATTTTCTGTCCTCTGCAGGCAATTACAAAGTCATTTAAGAAAAGAAACAAAAAAAAAGCATACAAACTATTGCTTTGACATGCTTATAGAAAGAAACCAGCCATTAGTTTGTCATAATGTCACACAATTTATTGCTATAAGTGACCATAAGAACTAGGTTAGCTTAGCACAATAAAAGTGCTGGTCTTGGAACTCATTAATCACTGATAGAGGCTTACAGGTTGTCACATTTGTCCTTTGACAGAATTTCCAATATACTTTATATATATATTTCTATTTTTCTAAATTTAAATATACAATATTTAAATGTAACCTTTCTATGAACTCGGTGTGAAGGTAAAAAAAAGAATAAAAAAAAAATACAGACTGCCTAGTCTGGGGTTGTTTTTCTTGTTTGTAAGTAATTGGTTGCCCTTTTTCTCAACTGGCAGATGAAATGTGTAAGCTTATGGGCAAAAGCACTGATGTTGTGCTGGAAAACTAGGTTTGAGCCTGAGCAAATCTGAAGAAGAAAGGGAAAAGCTGAGAAAGCCCTAAATGACATAAACATATTTCTTCCCTCTAAGGGCTCTTTCTAAATAGCAAAACCAGCTGCTACAAAATCAATGAATCAATGATCACTAATCAAATGGGCAAGGGAAGATATAAGAGTCTATGGCTGCAGCAGGTAAATGCTTGCTGTATAATTAACATCCAATTTAAACATTTAAAAGGGGGATAGACCTGAAACCATCACTTCTTGCGTGCTGTGCATAAGACAAGTTTCCAATAACATTCAAGACAGATTACAAGAGCAAGCCTGACAAAATATATATGGAAATGCTTAGTCACAACACTGATTTTTCAAAAGGCGAGACTTATTACTTAAAGTGCTGCTGGTATGTCATTAGTAATAGTCTGCTACAGTCATCTGGAAACTCCCAAAAAACATAAAACTGCACTGGTTTTGCTGTCTTCATATAAATCCTCCTACAATTATCCTTATGTTTTTTGTTATTCTTACAATGTTTGTGACTGACATTTGCTTTCATATGTAATGGCATTTGCATAAACATGAAGAAAAAGTCCTTTCTCATGTATGTAGCATGTTCGTTGCCAATGATTCACCTCCATTTTGTATACTCTTTGTATTGGGGTGACTGGTGTAAATTATAGACAATGTTATTTGGAAAGAGAGCGATTTACTTTTGCCAGAACCAGTGGTAGTTTGAGGCTGAAATTCAGCAGGAGCTTGGATTGGAGAGTCCTTTTATCCAGTCACACAACGAACAAAAGTGGGACCATAATTCTAAAACAAAAGTATAAAGTTTAGACTGTTTTCTGTAGTCAGTGGGTCAATGAGTATTTTTCCACGTGTGAGAAATAATCAGAAAATAAGCTGGACTGCCATCTGTTTTACTTACTCCAACTGTGCCTGCAGTACCAGCGCAGTGTAGATGACAATCTAAAATTTATATCAGGTCATTCAGTGAAACATTGGAGTAGAAATTACATAAATTCAATAGCACTGGTGCATATGTGTGGTATATGAGGTTTTTAAAAGTTGCAACATTGATGCCCGGAATTTTTGGTCAAGAAAACATCTACCTACATTTACTGTATAAAATCTGATGAAAAGGAAATTGTTATAATTAGTTATACATTATGAATTATGCATTAATTATAAATATTTATTTTCACACATTTTTTTAAATGGATTTTCGATTTAGGAATGTGAATACTTTCATATACTGTTTTTAAAATATTTTTTCATTGGCTGTAATAACTAATGTGCTTAGTTAGTCACATACTGTAGAAGGCAAACCTTTCTGAATTCTTTATGCAAGAATAATTTATTGATCTGCTGGTTAATAGCAGAAAATAAGAACCAGAAAGAAGTAAAAAGCTCAAATCACCAGAAATGTCAAGTCTCTCAAAGATATGGTGATGAGGACTGACTAGCAATCAGTACCTCACATCAGCCTCTTGAGCTGCAGGAGAGAGCTAACATGCCATTTAAATGACGAAGATAGTTACTGACTGATGGTTGTGTTCAGTGGAAAAAGCAAGTCAAAAGGAAAGCGGATCTGTTTTGACCTCCTGTAGTAGAACAACTGCCTCAAACACAATTACTAGTGCATTAGAGTCACAAGTGTGACAGTTTGTTCCATCAGTTTTCATCTAATTCCCAAAAGGCAGTAGCCTCCCCAATCCATACTTTGTTTTCGCTTTGCATAAACAAAATTTTTTAGAGTTGTTACTGTTGTTTTTCCTTTGCCAGACATATATTAGGAAGCCAAGGTAAACTTGCGGAACATTAAAGATTCCACATTTCTAATGAGCACTGGTTTTAGATGTAAAAGTATTAACAGTTTAATCTTTGAGATGTGGTTTCTCTAGTGTCTTTTTCACCCACTCCATTTCTTTACATTGACTTGTTGAAAAAATTATATTTATTGCATTTTCTCTCCTCCAGCATTATATTTTACCTTTTAGAAAAAAAACAACAACAACAAACTAACTTACAGAGTGCAGAAATAAACAAATGGGATAAGTTGATACAGGCAGTAAGTTAACCAGCTCTGCTTTTAAAATGTCTCAACGTGAGTTAATTACTGAACTGTTAGTTTTAGTTTTGTTTATATTACAATTGCATCTCAATAAAAATGCACTAATAAGTAAACAAGAATAATATTGAACAACCTTTGTACTTCAACCTTTAACTTACAAAGACTCTTTGCTTCCCCCCATTTCAGCTAGTCAGTCTACTGAATTTTATAATTTAGACAATATTACTATTGGATCTGCTATTTTATTTCAGAAAAATAAGCTTGAGTCTTAAAGTAATAATTGCTTTTCTAGCTTTCCAAAGACTATATAGGACTTTAATCACCATTATAGTGATTAAAGTCCTTGGTGATACGCTGATAGATTTGGCTTAGAGGAGGTGCAAAATTAATCCTTCAGGTAATATTTCCAACCACAACAATTTCTTTCAGTAATTACAAAAAAATTAACTTCTGATTGGCTGATGTTATTGTAACAACTTGCCTCCTGGATGTTTTTGTTGTGCACAAGCAAAACTGAACTAGTTTTTTTGTCCATCAAAGGAGCTGATCAAACACATTATCAGGCTTCAGCAACTGTACATCTTATAAATGTCTGATATTGCAGCGCATGTCGCTGATGCATCAGACCCTCTGACCATTAACAGCAGGCAAGTCGGTTAAAGTGTCTTGCCCAAAGACAACAACTGAGAGAAACAGACCGGGATTTCAAACCTACAACTAATCAGTTACAGGACGAACTCCAACCACCTGATCCACTGTTGCCCCAAGTGAGTTTGAACTACCTTGACCCTCTAATTATATGAAGCGGTTCTCCTCCACGGCACTGAAACCCCAGTAACATGCACTGAATGAATGTACCAGTACCCAGCTACTGCCCACTTCATACAGAGAGCAGCTGCCACACTACTCACAGGCCCATCAAACGAGCTCTGCTGTTCATCAGAACAGATCACAGACAGAACTTGTGTCGGGGTAGAGAAAGTTGGTCTAAAGTCTGTTTGAAACACTAAAACATTTTCTTAAAATAGTACATCGTAATTGTGATGCCTTTATTAAATGTGATAAATTCTTGGCTTGTACATTTATCCATCTGACACTGGATCAATGGTTCAAAAACAGACACGTTATAAAGCAGGGTGTCAACAGTGTGGCAGGTTCTATATTTTCCAAAACTCCCCTTTCCTCAACTAACAGTAGTGGATTAACTTTCAATCATGGTTATTTAGTGGCAAAGCCCAATGGAGCAAAAAGTCATTTGTCTAATAACCGACCCTATCTTAGAAGGACAGAAAAAAAGTCAATCAGAAACCACTGGAAGTGAGCATAGGTCTCCTTAATTAATTCATAGGTTGACTGCACTTGTTTATTCTTTGGTACAAAGAAATACAGTTTTTTTGGGGGTTTTTTAATGAGCATATTTTATGTGTGTTCAATCCAATGTGCACATCAAGGAACGAAACTTTAACAACTTGATCCTAAAGGTACTTTTTGAATGTCACATGGGATGGGCACTTGAAGCAATGTACTTGTTTCCTCAATCATAATTTGTTGCTAGGTTTCAAGATTTGGACTGTCACCTCACTAATAAGCCAGACTTACAAAGCAGAGTTGTGTCTGGCGCCTGCTACAAGCCTATATCATAGCCACTGTTTGTGAAAGACAGACAGAGACATTAGTCATTATCCCAATCTGCTTTTGATGCCTGAAGAATTGGCAGGCCACAGTGAAGATGACAAGCATGCAGCCATAGTACAGCAATTATCAATCACACATGCTGCAGGGCTTTGGTCATATTTTATGCAACCATTGTCAAACGGGATGTCACCCAGGTAGATTTATATATCACAAGACCTTTATTTTTTATATTTTGATGGTTTCTAGGATGATGACACGCATTGTCATTCATTGCAATATCTGTTGATGTATCTAAAAAAAAGCTTTTTATGTGGGTCCAAACATAAAAATACAGCCGGTTTTGTGGAACATCTAATCCTGTCAGTTACATAAAGAATGCCACATTTATTATGGCCCCATTTAGTACATGTTACCTGTATTGAGAGGAAGGATACATGTTTTATGGTGTCTCTGTGTTAAGACAGAATAAGTTACTCTGTACCATGGCGCTATGACCTTTTTCTTCCTTTCTTTATATTAATAATTGCCTGACCATCTTGAGGTTAAAGTTCATTGTTCTAAGCACAATCTGTAAGTGCCCACATATGATCAAATGATTATTAGCTGAAAAATAACTGTTAGTTCCCCTAAATTTATTTAGTCAAAAAAGGCAAATTCTGTTGCTTGTGATTGATTTGTAAAAGCAATTATAGTCCCGGAAATGCCTAGCTTCACAATACACAATAATGATCGGTGATCTACTTCCACAACAAAAGATGAAAATCCATACACATATTAAACCGGTTTAGTTCATAAACCAGCCCCAAGCATTCTTTTTCTATCTGCACTGTCTCTTTATGAAGGGACAGTCTCTTTCCTACACTCCACCTTCAGCACATTAATCTCAACAATGTTTCTCCATTAAGCCTTTAAAAATGTCTTTGGATTATTTAGGAGTGTCTCATTATATGAGAAGTAGCTCATTTAATGAGCTCAGCACATGCACAGTTTCAACAGGTGTTTGCTAATTGCTGCTGGTGCTAGTCTGAAGTAGCCAGGTGGTGGTGGAGGGGCAATGGAAGGGTTTAAGACTGCAACTCCGAGGAGGAGCTATGTGGAAAAGCTCAGTGAGACCAAGCATTTAGGCACCTCCAAATGGCTGCTACAGGAGATAAAATTAAGGTAGAATCAAGGTATATATGTGATAAAGGAATAACATAACATGGTGTAAACCTAAAAAAAAAATAACATAGGACCACCCCTGTAAGTGGTCTCAGTACCATTGATTTGGTCCACATCCTAAAGCAATTATGTTCACATTGGCGCAAACATGAGACGCACCAATGGGGTGAGGGGCACCAAACCAGAGTTTGGTTTAAACGAATCAAACACCTGAGGTGTGAAAACACACTCTTAAAATTGACAACCCTAATTCACATGACAACCAGAACTACGAGTTTCTCCAGATGAAAGTATGCATCAATGCACTGCCCACTTACATCAGATGACATAAAAAACTCACTGAATTAGACATGGAAATAGTTCTAGTGATGAAAGGCTTTTCTTCACACAGACTGTACAAATGCTATGTTAGTGTTGCACTAATGAATTGGCTTTGAGGAATAGCTTTTGTTGCTAGGGGAACCATTTATTCATTCAGTTCCAATTTCTGCTTTATCCTGTTAAGCGTTACAAGAGGGCTCGAGCCCTTTGCAGCTGCCATCAGACGAGAGGTGGGGTATAATCTGAACTGATCAGTGGGCTATAACTGAAAAAAGGCAAAGACAAACACCCATGTATTCTCTTTCTGACTCAAAAATCAATTGACCAATTACCCGAAATGCATGTGAAAGGAAATTAAGTAATGGGAGAAAAGCCATGCTAGTAGTGACAGCTTGAAAATTGTACTTATTGCCAAACATAAAGTTCTGTGCAAATAACCATCATAACATAAATCATCTATTTGCCTTTATGGTAATGAAGCTGTGTTGAAATCTGAGTCATATGGCTGTTAAATTTGACTCTACAAAGCCCTAGTCACAATTTGTGTCCGTGCCATTGTTGTGAAACAGTGATATGACAGACACTAAAAAATGAGAATGAAGCTCCTACTTAAAAACACTGAGCTCATTTGTTACATGTAATTGAATTAAGTTTGTCAAACTGAACTTGTGCTTGTTGAACATGACAACTTAAACTTAATATATTTACTTGGATGAATTTCATTTGATTTCTTGTAACAAATTAACTAAGTTGGATCACCTGTTTTCTTTTTTCAGTGCATCCAATGAAAAAAGTGGATGCACTGAACTATTGTACAGTTATGATCAGCATAAAGTTACCAGTTAGAACCACATTTGTATGTATGACTACATTTTCAGTTAAAATTGACTCTTTGTTGTATTTAATCTGTTATACAAAAAAAAGGCTTGAAAGCTAAAGTAAAGAAAGAAATGAGAGGACAATTTAATCTTACACAACTGGATTTGATAATACACTGGATGCCAAATGTGCCTGACTGTATCCTCACAAAGGTTATTTCACTAAGTAATGGTAAGTTTTTTTTTTTTTTTGTACAATCAAAATGCCCCCAATTGTGACTTTGCTGTTTATTCAAATGGATTAATTTATTTCTGGATAAATGTAATAACTGCAAGCAATTTTTCTACAGCACTAATCCCAATATATGGCTCAAGTTCACTTTAAAGAAAACAGTCTTAGAACCACCACATTTCCAGCATCACGTTTCCACAAAGAAGTTGGAGAAAAAACAACAGTAAAAAAAAAAAACAGTCCGTAAATTTACCTGCCCTTCAAGACCAAAAGCAAACCACTTTTGCATTTGCCAGCATGTCATAATACGCAAAGAAGCATACACAGACGAAATAGAGAGGAAATAATTGCCCCTAGATTAAATATGTTTTGCAATGCTATCTGATTTAAGATTACCTTGGCGTTTTAGTTTTATTGTAAAACAGATTATGAAGTTTCTCCTCCCTCCCTCCTATCTTCATTCTGTTATCATTGACACTGCCTTGAGGCTAACACAGTTTGGAATGGCACTGAGCCATCTCCCACATTAAGATTAAATCATCCATTTGATTGCAAATGATTCAAATTAAAATTATTTTAATATGTGTTTCCAAACGAACAATTGGATGCAATAAAGCCAGAGGCAGCTGGCAAAAACATGCTGAGAAAGTAGGCAGAGAAAATGAGAAGAGGGAGAAAAGAAAAGATCTTTTTTTTTTTTTTGCAGGGCCAGCCAAGCAGTGATTGCTCTGCACAGTTGAGGAGTAGAGATAAGCCACAAAGCAGATGCCTGCATAACAAGTGCTTGCCTTAGTTGCCACATTTGCAGAAACTGACTCACAACTCTGATTTGCCATAGGACATGGCCCTATGGCAATAATTTGTTTGTTTTTGCCTTTTGTACATATGTGGAAGTTGAATTATGTTGCATTTGAAACTGTTCACAACAAATAGAAACATTGTTGATTGTGTTATAGACTAGATAGCTAGGAATAGAAGCAGAGAAGGCATTGACTTGTTATTCTGGAGATGTTGAAATTTTTGTCTGATTCAACTAAAGAAACTTAGTTTAAACTAGTGATGATTAAAAAAAATACAATTATCCCAATTATCAATAATTACATAAGCCAAACATTGATTAAAAGTTTGATTCCCGACAATACAATGATGCATGCTACACATTTTTGAAAGCTGACAAGTTATGCGTGGCTCAGTTGTGGAATCACTTTTTTCAATATACCAAATACCAAATCCAAGTATTGGCTGTTACAGTACGAACAGACATAACAACTTTCCATTAATTGCAACAGTGAGAAAGGTCCTGGACAATAAAATGTTTTACAAGAAAAGGAAAACTTGGAAGACTCAGCACTTGAAAAAGAACAATACAGGACATCTCAACCAGGTAAAGGTTCTCTACAGCAGAGAACAAAATATATCAGATTTACATTAGATCACAATGTTATTGCTGAATGGGACTTGAGAGAGTTGAACAAGGGCTCAGTGATTTTTTCTGTTGCTAATTAGGCAAACACTAAGATGAATGTTATGTGAAAACGGCTCATTGATTTTACCTATCAAGATCTAAACTCTCAGAGGGACTATTGAACCTCTTCTGGTGAGCTGAAGCTGCAGAAACACGTTGGTCTTTAAAGGTCATTGGAGATGATATACGTTTTGTCAAATCTACATTCAGATATTTTAAGGAATTACCAAATTTAGCAAATTTCAAGGCTTAGGACCATGTCCTATAAGCACCGGAATAACTTAAATGATTGTTAAATATTTCTCTGTTATTTGACTTGTTCATTTAACAGAGAAACAGGACGCATCAATATGAAAAATTAGGCAGATATTGACACCCGATATTATTGTTGCTATTACGCCTGGTGACCATAATAGAAATATTTCATAACTATATTTACCATACTGCTGACTTTATGGCTTGAAACTTCCCACAATAGTGTGCTGCATCACTATCACATGACCAAAACAAATATGACATTTCACTATCAATTGAAGGCCACTAGAGCTGAAAAATCCTTAAAAAAAATCCTGCGAATAAAAAGGAGATTTTCTTGGTGATTGAATGTAAACTAAAGTTCTACAGGATGCATATTTTATCAAGCACAACAATTTTTTAACCTTAAATTTGAAATAGCAGTGTATACATTTGAAATTGATTGTAACTGTCAACATCAATTAATGTAGAAATTATTTTAGTTGTAAACTCATATCTTTACAGATGGATATATTGGAAAGTGATGTTTTCAGTAACTAATATTGAGGCAGAGTTGATGTTTTGTTATAAACAACCATATCAATCAAGCAGGCATCTGTGTGTATTTAAATCTAAGCCTCAAAACAGGACTCATTCATCTTTTTGTTTAAATTATCAAAAATGCTTTGTTTTTTTTAACCACTGATATTTTTTTAAATGAGATTAAGTATATATACATATACAGTCTAAACTCATAGCTTATATTAGCTTCATACTGTGTAAATATTTTTAGAAGCAAATGACTTTAGGAAATGTCAGAATTATCTTCAGAAAGGTGCCAGGCTGATATAAATTTCACAATAGCATTTGTGCCCTTTTTCAATGCTTAATAAAGTTTGAGATATATGAAATAGCACATGTTGTATATCACTATGACATTATGTCTTACATTGATTTATTTGCACATCAACAAGCAGACAATTTGTGAACAAGTGAAGGCTGCATGGATTTTGCCTTTTGATTTGACACATTATTGAATGTATGACTCTGGGAAGATGTTTGCTTGGCAGTGAGGTTTGTAGACAAACTGATAAATGATCACAGAGCTGGGTGGTGGTAACATCCAGAAGCGGAAAATGAACAGCGTTACAAAATCAACTACATAAATCATAAACTGCACAGTGTATCTGTGAGATTTCTGCAGCTGTCTTAAGATCTGCTCACCCAATGAGAAAAGAAAAAAAAAAAAAAAAAAGATTTTGTTGATCTTTAAGACAGAGGATTAAGGAAAAAACACATTTTCCTAGGTTTAAGATTAGGTTTGATCCCTTATGTGTAATGCCATTTTGTATCAAGTCAGAGATTAATGCCCAAATCATGAAAATACATTTAAAGAAAAAAAAAAAAAAAAAATGATCAAAAGGAAGCAAAGAACAAGGTGCTATGAATAAACAAGACAAGTAAGCATTCAAACACATTTATTTTTGTAGACTGACTCAAAATCAGTCTACAGTTATATA